>KN883682.1:99303-110919 GCA_000934455.1 Apostichopus parvimensis | reverse complement strand
ATATTGGTTCGAAAATCCAGAACATTGAAAAAATTCCAGTCTCCACCGGGATTCGAACCCAGGCCTCCCGCTTTATATGCGGACACCCTAACCACTATGCTATGGACGCTGATTTTATGTCCAGAGGTTCGAAACCGGCTAGGAAGGTCGTAATTCCATGTGTTTTGGAGACATATTTGCCTTACTCTTTAGATCAAACAAAACTAGGAGTGTACCATCACATACAGAGTGATTTTACTTCGCAATGGAAAAAATATCTGAGAGCTACATAAGGGCATTTAAACTAGTAGACAGGTTATTTTACTAATTCTCAGTAGAAGCTGAACAAAAGTTAGCGACCCAAGAATTAGTATTTGTTTCTCCAGAAGTTGCGGTAGAAGAAAACATTGTTGATCACTTGTTGCTATCATTTCGAGTTGATAGTCAAGTATTGAGCAAGAAATTGGTAAATTTCAATAGGGTGTTACTTTCCTACTTAACAATATAAAAATCCTATATTTGGGTTAAAGTGTAATAGTCTGTTATATTTAAAACAACCCTCCAGGCATGACTACTTGAATATGTTTGTTTTCTTAAACTAGAGAACACAATTTAGTTACGTATATTCAAGTTTACTAAACTTTTCTTTTTGTCAAATTAATTTGTACAACTTATGGTATACCGCAGAGGCATTAAACGTTAGATTTTCAATATTCAAAGCGAGGAAAAGTAGTTAAAATGTGTTGGAATTATTCATTAATTGAGATATGAGATGAATAAATGTAGACAAAATAAAGGCTTGTAAGATAAAAGGGAAAGATGATACGATGATTATGGAAGTGTTATGGGTGGAAACTGGGGGATTTTTAATGGAGGTAAATAGCAGATAGAAAAAGAAGGGGGTTTGCTAAAGAAACTGATGAGAATGTGCGTAGACATGATGTGTGATGAGAATAGGAGGTTGTAGAGGTGGGAAAACTTTGGTGGCAATTGTGGGATGGTGGTTGTTCATTAACTTACGGAAGTAGAAATCACATCCAATGTGGCTCAATTTGTTAAATGTGTACTTCAGATAATGTTGGCAGCTAAGATCGAAACGTCACGCGCTAACTTTTATAAAGGGTTTGTACTATATTGCAAGAGTCGGCGGTGTCAACTGAGACCTTTTTCTTGATTGAGCAAAAGAACGTAATGAGTCTAACCCCAAAATAGGGGAGTAAATTAAACCAATCCCTGAGATATTTTGTTGCGTGGTTTATTCGAAATTAGTATTTATGTATGGAAAATTCCTTGCAGGCGACATTATTCTAAATTTATACACGTTTGACTGTAAATTTTGTTAATTTGTCTTAAAGGTGACACACCAAAGTGGGATACTTCGACAGATACAGCGTGCAAGCTACAGAAAGATCATTGTGTTGTACAATTGAATAAATTCTGCTGGATTACTTACAGACTTGACGATAAAGTAGTAACCGCTAAAAGACTTAAAATATTTACAGCAGGAAGAGACTTGGAACTATCTGATCGCGTGTCCGAGGTTGAAGTTGGATATTTCCCTGATCTGCCTGGAAGTGGGGAGGTATTTATATACCTTGTTCTTCTATTTGGAGTAGCACTTTATATTATGAATTATCAGGAATGCAATAGACCGGTGTCAGATATCGAAAGGTTGGCATACGTTAGGATAGGGACATAAAATATTTACACTAATGTAATGCTGGTCAAAAACCGTTACGCCTTGCGATAGTCGCACATGCAACAACCTTGATTTTTGACCGTTGGTCAACATTCTTGGATAAGTAGTGTGAAGCAAGGGCTAGGGTTTAGCCTATTTATTTGGTGAGACATCTAGAGACATTGTCCAGCTATTTGGCATTTGGTTATTACTATTCCATAATTATTTTGTGTTATAGTTGTCCATTGTATTGAACCAAAGGATCTCAACTGTTTGATTGCAATGTTGTATAACTCTGAGTTCAATGGTACCATCATGTAAGGACGACAACGAACCACTCATCAATAGCTGCACAGTAGACGCCACCATGTTATACTATAGCTATGGAGCTTGTTCTCAATATGATCATGCAGTATTTATGTACAGCCAAGTAATGTTTGACATGTAGCTAAAATATGGTACATTATGTAAGCCTCTGTAGGTCTATATTTAGCCTAGCATATCAGCAGGAGTTGAATACATTCCTGCTACTTTTTCTTTCCGGTGGGGAAAGTTACACACTCCACAAATATTACACAATTTCTTCAAAAGCAGCTTCCAAATTAATGATTTATTAATGTCATACACAAGTTAAATACAAATCAACATTTTTCTCCCGCTTCAGCTGTGCTGACGAAGTTTTTACTAGTGTTGTTACGTATCACGGGTGGTTGGTGTATCTGTAATGCTCATGCTTTCTTCTTGTTGGTTAGTTTGCATGTAGTAAATTGTTGTCCAACAACTTTGGTAGCGATCCGGTAACCCCTACATTACACAAAATAATATATTGCTTGTTTTGGCACAGTTATTGGTCAATAACAACGAAATAAATTTTCCATAGAACATTGACCGATGTAAATATTCCCCAGTGTGTTAACATTATACATGATGTTAAATTTGAATTTCTTAATGTTTTATCAGATTTTAAGGAAAAATCCGAAGTTAAGGAGAGGACAAATCAAACCATTTCTTTTTCAAAAGAATGAAGAGGAATCAACACTCCAGATTTATCTTCAACAAGTTATTCCCACTGAATGGCAAAATTATTTTGAACTTGGCGACCAACAGGTAAGATAATACTGTTTCATTGTATTGCAGCGCTTCAACATTATATGTCGGACCGTACGCAAATTTGTTGGATTAATTGTATTAAAAATGATGTTTTGGACTAAACCAGCGATCCAGGTATAAGTAATATACCACACTCCTTTATTTTATCACTACATACGTGATGGAAGGTCTCCACTCGTGATTGTGCAACTATGAACGACGGATCAAATGTAGAAACAGCACTGAGTCTTTATCACAAAGGGCAACTACAACTACAACGTGACCGGATTCTGATCAATGTTTATGGTTTATCTTCGACAAATGTGTACGTTACATGAATTTAGGCTTAGGCTTAACCTCTTTACATGAATACAAGAAACAATACAAAGGATATGCATTAACCTCCGCACATCAAACATGTTTTAAGCCACCGCCTCCCCACCCTCCCACAAACCTCACATGTCCTAACCAAGTAAGACAATAGTGGAAACGACTGTAATTGCAATCACCCTCGTGATAGAACTGTAATAATATACTCTTAAGTAAAATAACTCCGGAATCCCATCGCTAAAACTGTTACATCAAATTTGAGAGAAAACTTTTCATGCTTGTTTTGCAGATTATTTCGTACCAAAGCATTTGTACTGGGACAGAAATGTCTTGCCCGTTTCATCTGCAGTATACACCCGAGGGTAGTCCAAGCGGGAAGGTTCCTTTGTGCCTATTTCATGTTACACAGAAGAATGCAGAACAAATTAACATCACCTTTCGACCCGAGGTCAGTTTATCACTCTGCGGTAGAAGAAAAAACTCACGTAGGGTTGCGAAGCACTACTGAAATAGAAACATAAACCATTTGATATATCAGTATTAAGCACAGTTGGTCAGCTGCTTCTACATCCAAATAAAGGTTTCAAACCCCTGTTAATGTGACGTGATAACCTTTGAGCATGGAAAAACATGAGATATGTTCATTGTGTAAAGTTTTTAAAGGAGTATAGGGTCTTCTTGTAAGAAAAAATTTCCACGCACATGGAAGATGCGCACGTACAGCTTTCTGATAATTCATCTGAGTATACAATTTAACTTTTCCATTTCATATATGTACATATAGGCTATTTTTTAGTAGTGTGGCGCTCGGGTGGTACAAACTTGACATGTGGACAGCATTGTTCGTTTATTACACACTCGTGGTTAAAGCTTATACAGACTAATGTGGGTTATACAATAGTGTTGCCTGGGGCCTACCTGGTCTTAAATATTGTCTGGTCTCAAGTCAACACCAACATATGATTACAATAAAGCAGCAAAGAATGGAAACCATAAAAATCGTTCTGGTTTGTTTCGTTCAAACTTCCAAATTAGTTACACTTCATTTGAGAGCATGCAGTACTAGTTTCGCATCTATATCGGCGATTGTTGTTTCATAAGCGAGGGAACAAATCAAAAATTAAATCACAAAAGGGAAGAGGCTACATTTATTAATGTTGTCATTTCTCCACAAACTACGTGTCTGGATATATTTGTAATAGACATAACTAGTTATTTCTAGCATATGTCTGATTGAAGTCTGAATTTAGCTGTTTTTAACTCTCTGGAATCGTGACGGTCAATGGGGTGATGCCCTTTAAAGCTTTATAGGGCATCGCCCCATTGACCCTCACCATTCCAGAGATAAATATATTTGAGCTCTCCAAATAGCTACAAAAGCGCTGCAGCTACCGGGGGTCCTGCACACCCAGCAAAATAACAGTTGAAATTACAATGCAAGATGCGATATTTATTATTTATCGAAAGGTTGCTCAGCTTGCAAATCGGTCTCGAAATCGATCACATTACTCATGGAAGATAAGTATAAGGCCCTAGTTGTCAGAAATTAAAATTTCATGTGCCATTTATACAGGTGCGATTTTGCACTCTCCTTATTTTGCCCCCTCCTACCCCCCCCCCCCCCCCTTCCAAAAAATTGTCGTTGCTCATCAGTCATTCAGACTGAATTAATGATGAGCGCATCTCGAATGACTGTCGTGATTCTAAGATAACGAATCGTGTTCGGTTAGGTCTCATGAAAAAAAGAAAA
Source organism: Apostichopus parvimensis (assembly GCA_000934455.1). Classification (NCBI taxonomy): domain Eukaryota; kingdom Metazoa; phylum Echinodermata; class Holothuroidea; order Aspidochirotida; family Stichopodidae; genus Apostichopus; species Apostichopus parvimensis. Next base: position 106,093 of record KN883682.1, on the reverse strand, counting down.
CCCTGTGATTACTTTATTTTCTTGAAACTACATGGCAGTCATCGACCGACGCACGCTACAGTCAGGAAAACGCAACAAAAGACTATCGTAAGAATATATAAGAATATCGAATGAAAACTAGGTCAGGGCTACTAAATTGAGTCGGGTCGTGTTCAGTTGGGCAGTGCTGGGCCGTTTTAACGAAGGCTAGTAGAATCGAGTCGCGTGGGAAGTATGAGGAACTCCACTGATCTTGGTATCAAGGAAATAATGTGAACGTACCTAGGAGACTTTAAAAATAATGATGGTTCTTGTTTAAGTTGAATCCTGTCACTAATCGCTATTGAATGCCTCAAGCATGTATCTAAATCACAATATTTCCATTTGTTTAATATTACATAATAGACACAAGGTTGCTATCATGGGAATCAAAGTATACACAAGTAATTTATCGATAGAAGTCCTGGCTTTGATGCTGCCTTTCCGTTTCGACCCTTCTAGTCCCGGTCTCGTAGCGATAGTTTTACACTGCTCACTGCAGTACAAAAGTATCTTAAATCAAATAAATAAATAAATGCATCCATTTTAATAACTTTGTTTTCGAATTCTTAGGTTAAATGCGATGAAGATTGAGCTAATAACGAAGACAAAGACGAAGACGAAGACGATAAAAGCCAACAAAATGAATGACATTGAAGTCATTTTAATGCAGAACAATATTTCAGAATTCTAAAAGTACATTGAAATATGTTCAGAATTACTCTGAGGTTATTGTGTGTGTGTAAATTGTACATCAGGATGGTTAATTTGTAAGTATTGTTTAACAGATATGATATAAGACTGCATAAGAGAACATAAGTTGTAATTTTTTCCTCTTCATACATGTTATCTGCAAGTAATCGTTACGATATTATTGAGTGTAAATGATGTATAACTTATCAGCATGTGATTTCCTTGTTCCAAACTTATTGTTTCTTTTTCTGTTCGGTCGTTCTAACGATCCTAATAGGTGTATATTGAACAGATTATGTACAGGTAAACCGTGACGTAAATAGTCAATTGATCGATGTATATGTATATAAGCTACCAACAAAGTGTAAACGTCCATGTCAAACCATACCATAGAAAATTAACTGTATTGTGTAATATTATGTGTTAACATAACTTTGTTGGCATTCGAGTACCTGTAAAACAATGTCGACTTTATACTACTTAAGTGAAACTCATGTTCAGACGAATATTGGTATTTGAAGACATAACATGTTTCTCTAAATTTAACTTTCTCAAGTCACTGGTATTGTAATCTAGTCCAGTGGCTTGTTAAATTTGAGTACAAATTTCTAAATCCATGTTATACTTTTCATTGAATAGACAGTGGTCATAAAATGCTGATTTTGGAACAAATATTGACGAAAATTAAAATGATGTGTAATTATATGATGCCATTTAGTTAACTCGTTTTAGTAGACTTACGGATTCAGAAATGCATTTCTTTACAATTAAAATCCATCCAATAACAGGTGTGTTCGACACCCGAAACATGAAATATGTAACTTTCACTACTTTCTTAGGCTTTTATTACTTTCTTGATATGTTAGTTAAACATGCCAATCGCGGTCGGTCATTACATGTCATTAAGGTCTATAATGTTTTTTTTAGCAACTACTCATTTTGGTCAATTCATCGGTGTCCACGAGAACATTGAGACAGTTAGCTCGTAGACGAAAAACCGTTACATTGTATGTCATTTTTGTCCTTATCGTTAAATAGCACAACGCACGAGTTAATAGTCTGAGGGGATTTTCGAAAAATACAGATTATAAGATACCAATCCTTAACGGAGCTCTATGTTCTCTTCTCTGTTTGTAAAACTCTGACTACGTTAACACCTCACCCACTACAAAGAAAAACTCCAAAATAATGCTTAGACATTAATATCTGCTTTATCGCGGTAGTACTTCTGAATGGGCTACACAATGGCCATTCACTTCAACCTCGTACAGCAAGAGGTATTTTCTTTCAAATTGATATCAATAAATTTGTCTTTACAAGCATTATCTGGTATTTCTGTTCAGTGGTGTGCACAGTATTTCAAAAGTGGATGCAGGTTCCCGTGTATTCTGGGTGTATGGGTCCTTCCCCATACCCACAGAAGAGCATTTTATATTCTGAAACATTTAGAATAGTTAAACTTATAAAAGGAGCATTGAGCGCAAGATTTTGCTAAGAACTCATTTTTGTGAGGATGAACAACAAAGGTGAGGGCTCAGGCTATACATAAAGTTGTCCTATTCTTTCCCAGAAGAATGTACAAGTTGCCTGACTGAATCATTTTTCTCAGTCGGACGATCGAAGCGTGCTTTTACATTGTGACCATCATTCCACTTAAAGTACTTCACCTGACTAATTAAGAAGCCTGACGCGTGTTTATCACGAAATGTAGCATTTTATCGCTACTCCACTCAATAAATATATGCAGTACACCCACAGTGTACACATATTTATGGAACGAGAGTAGATCACTTAACACATTTTTTCGAAAACAACCAACTATGCACTAGTACTATAGGCCACTATAAGTAACGTGTATATGAGCCAATTCATAATAACAACTGAAACTCAGGATAACTTTCTTGCAGGCAAAATATATGGTTAGGGTTTGACTTTAACATTTTATCCTTGAATTGTTACAGTGCAACAGAAGAAAATGAAATATATATCACTCTCATGTTCATGCTGTGAAAGTGCCCCTTACAAAACTGAACACCCTTGAATTCCTGATATATGGGCTACAAGTCGGGTTTTCAGCAGAAAGTTTATACTGGAGTTCGCACCTCCAGCTGTAGAGCTGGATTCTTATCACTCTTGTTTACACAAACCACATGACAAGATCACTGTTTTTTACGCTTGAGCGACTTCAGAGTTGGCTTCTTTGCAATGTGCTTAGATATTATGTTACTGTTCCGCAGAAAGATAATTTTTTTCAGACTGATAAGAGTCATAGGCACGAAATCAGACACACTGTCTCATTGACTCAAAGGATTATCTTTAGATGCATGGCTGTACAATTTATGTAGGGGGCACTTCATGTCATGTAAGGCCTACGTCTGCATACATTAAGAGACACAGGTGGACAGACAGCTTAATTGGGCAAATGAGCAAGGAACAGATCAAAATTAGACCTAACAGAGTAGAGTTAACATGAAAGGGTAGATTGGTGAGAAGATTAAGAGATGTGTAGATAAAGTCAGAGGTGTTAGGGGTTGTTTTCGTTTCATTAAATTTCCGCCTGGGCAGGATATGCCAGGTCCTCTTCGTTTTACACATTTAATCATGCTTTTGCTTCGCTTGCTAACAGTCTTGTTTTCTCCCCTCACCTTAAATTTATATTAGAAACGCAACGGAACAACGAAATAATGGAACGCGTTTTCAATTATATAAAACTGAGTTAGATAAAGGTGGTGTAGTACATTACGCAATTACTCCTACTCTTCAGTCTCAATACAGCTAAACACGTGCATTCATGAGAATATAGGACAGTCCTTTAACTTCAGTTATATCATCTGCAGTGCAATACCAAATAGTAACATCCAAGATACTATAAGATTACTAAGATTACAAACTTTTTGTATTCAAAGGATACAGCGGAATTGTACTGAAACTCAACCCTTAACACCACTCTTTACACCACCCATTTGCGCCATCCCTTTACGCCACCCCTATTCTTTACCTTGGTATCCTTTATTTTTAAACCAACCCTAATTTCCACACATTTGTCTATTAATTGCATTTGATTTTGGCAGTTCCTATATATTAATCCTGAACAAGCACAGATCAAGAAGGTTCGAGATTATCCTTCGTAGTCTGCGCCATGACAATAAAGTTCTTTTTACTGATATCACATGCATTCCCCGTCAAAAATGTTATCCATAAACTTTTAGACAGATACGTATCCGTATGTTTATGAAAGTAGAAACATATGTCCTTCATTTTTACCAATGTCGTAATCGATCTATAGATCACATACGATATGTGAAAATAGTTCCCACCAGGTCTCGAAACACACGATATATATATGTATCTAGGAAATAAGTTAACATATTCATTTATCCGTTTCACAAATACTTGGAAATAATTGGCAAAAACGAACGTTAATATAATAATATGGTATGACATAAAACAAAACTTAAACCCACGGGACGAACGTATCATAAGTGAACGATATGTCAGAACAGCTTGAACAGTTGCTTGTTAAGATACAGCTTAAAGGACGAAAAACATGTTAACAAAACCAAAGAAATATGTACAGTGTTGGATATATTTCTTATTCTGTTTGATGATAATATGTAGATTGTCTAAAAATTACGAGAATCAATGGTTATTGTAGATGTTAAGGAAATATAAGGATAAAACAATAATATTCCGCAGTGATATTTGCTAGTAGATTTGTGAAGTACTATGCTGCATTTTCACCTCTTGTCGCTCAATAGGTAAAACGGCCATGATAATGTTGGTTAATCGTGGATTCCCAAACCATCACCTGTCATACGATGGATAAGACTGTCAATAGAAATCGTCTATTCATGACATAGCTGCTTTGGAGAGCAGCAGATTTTGATTGAATGTCAATGACAAAAGTAAAAATAACAATTACAATGCCCCCCCCCCCCTTTGTGTAACATTGGTTGTAATACAATGCCAACTGGTGCCTTATTTGCTGCCAATCCCTGGGCAACATCTACTTGTATTAACACCGTCATACTAAAGAGTAGCAGCTCCATGGCATGCAGGCCTCGTATTGTCAGGCCTGAACAATATCGGATAATGCTGACTAGGACAATCATTACTTGATGGGTTGTAATTCCAGCAGATAAACCATTTCTGAAGATAATATTGTTCAACATTATTGATCAACATTTTAGGCATCGTTTTGTCATTTCAACACTTTGTCACTTTTAATTAATGTGACAAAGAACGTCGAGCAGTTAGTAAAATCTATTGATTTACCAAATTGTTAAGAATAATCTTGCTGAAGAGGATATTAAAAGTTGGTTCTAATACCGTATATGTGATATTTCAATAATGATATCATGATTACTAAACACGCTATCCTTACTTTGGATTAAAGATTAACACGATTGCCAATAACGCCACTTGTTGGACTTTGAAACTTCAAATCAAACATCACAATAGCCCGTCGGAAACGACGTGAAAACAAATCAGTGTATTAATGGCACAGAATAAAGAACTAACAGGCTTACACTTTTGTCGTCTGAAGAAATATCGGTGGTTACAGGAGCAAGTTCCTTCGACGTATGGACCGTAGACTATAATAACAATGTGAGTTCGTTGGTAGACATGTTAAACACATAAAAGCAACCTGTATTTTTTAAGCTTTGTATAGTACATTCTAATTATCTGAAGAAAATGAACATTTACGCTAGCTAATATGTTGCACCTATTCATCGTCAAGTTCCATCCAGACTTGTACAGATTTTGAGTCAATTTCTGGTACGGTCGAGTCTAATTACATTCAGTTATTTACCTTACTCGAGTATAGTTAACAATTCTGTCCAATGTGCTATCTTTATTCAGAAATATATTTGAGCCATTTTCTTGCATACATCTTATTCGCAAGTGACTTAAGTGTATGGAAACCATTTTGTTTACCATAAATAAACACTAAAGTGAAACCTTCACGTAAGACTTTGACCCTAGATAAACAACATAAATCAGAAACTGCATTAACTCAATGATGATATCAGATGGCATAAAGCGTTATTTTGTTTAACAGTTCAAAGTCCTGTTTGCTTTTAAATGATAGCAAATAATAAACATATAACCGTTGTTTTGTATTGCACTAAGCCAGCCGTTTTGCGGAATAATATTTTCCTCAATACGTTTTATTGTAACATTTTATTTGATTCTGCTGTGTGTGCCATCGAGAGTTTTCTAATTTGCCATAGTTGTCACGTCGGAGCCGTCAGGACATGTGGTGGATAGAGTGACTGTCTGCAGTTAGAGTGTTGTTTGCTACATAGAAACCAGTAACTCCCAGCTGTGTCAAAATGGGCATTGCATCGTACTTTCTGGTACTTTTAGTTGCGGCGTTAACTTCACGTGAGTACAGTGTTTAACGAAATTTGTGTTTGCAAATTAATTTGATCTTAATCATGATCTTTTCCAGTTGAAAAAAACCTTCTAGTTTAAGGGCATTTCAGATTACAATTACTCCATAACTCCTCACAATGGTTCTTGTGGCCTTTCTTTCTACACAGGCGGAGAAATTCAGGATGGCTGTGAAGAAAAACAATTTCTTGAATTAGGAAGAAGCGGTACCATCACGTGTTTTTTTGATGTTCATTTCCATGCAATTCTTTGGTATGATTCCAAAGATATCGTAGATAGAGCCCCGATTGTCAGGTGTGTACGGGATGATAAGACAGAAGGTAGTTGCGTCAGCGGTGTATATAGTGTATCTCCAGATGGTTCGCTACTGATAGAGACAGTTTCGCTGCAGCACGATAGAACATTTACGGTGTTGAAATTCAGTTCAGAATTTGAAGAACCTACGAAATATCTCGTGGAGGTTATAGTCACAGGTAGGCACTGTATGCAGTTTCCTAATAATTATCTCTCCTCCGTACACATATTGTATAGGGGGATGAGATATTTTACTTCATCCCACATCAGAAACATGAGGAACCGTGTGTGCGTGTTTGTGTGAGTGAGTGAGTGAGTGAGTGAGTGAGTGAGTGAGTGAGTGAGTGAGTGAGTGAGTGAGTGAGTGAGTGAGTGAGTGAGTGAGTGA
>KN883682.1:73966-98803 GCA_000934455.1 Apostichopus parvimensis | reverse complement strand
GAGTGAGTGAGTGAGTGAGTGAGTGAGTGAGTGAGTGAGTGAGTGAGTGAGTGAGTGAGTGAGTGAGTGAGTGAGTGAGTGAGTCAGTGAGCAAAAAAGTGTGTCGCGAACTCTTGCTAGACCGTAAGTCAGATCAAGTTCAAATTTGGTGGGTATGTGCCTGACCATGTAATTCCGTCCCTGCGTGATTGATGGCGTCATAGGTCAGAGTTCAAAGAACAACCTAAACCTTGGTATTTAGCAACTGTCTGCTTGTCAACATGTAGGGAAAGGGCATTTGATATGTAGAGAATGATTTTTAAAATAGTGCAAAGTTTGGCGTTAAGGGTTGACGACAAATGTCAATTGAGGTCGATGGTCAATTTGCCTAAATTGTACGAAAAAGCGTGTCGATAAATCCTGCTTCACCGTAAGTCCGATCAAATTCAATGCATTGGATGCCTGCTTCAAACCCAGTGAAACAATTTCGGGTTTCCATCTGCCTTGCGATTATCCTTTAATTGCTAGAGGTCTCTTTTTTTATAAAAGACCCTTATTGTATTCAGCATCATTTCTTATCGTTTTTCTACCAACTTCAAACTAAACTATTCGTATCAAACTGGATTCCAGCCTATTACAAATGATAACAACCAGAAGCAATCATGGGTAACCAGTTATGGAGGAGATGGGATCTGCATCTCCATGGATTGCTCTCTTGCTTACATCTATGACGCCATGCGTCAAACAAAATGACATTATTATATCTTACTCGAGTTTCAAACATGTTCACTAACAAAGTATTTCATACACATGCATTCATTGAATGTTTTAGCATGAGTACTCTTAGTAAATGTAATACATTGTATCAAGAATAGTGGCTCTCTGCCTGCGTTGCATAAAACTATTACTTTCAGTAACACTCTACAGAAACACAATGATATTAAAATGCACTTACTAGTTGTTAAGGACAGTAGCGTTGCATGACACCAATGACTGTTATGTCATTGTCGATTTCCTTCTTCAACCAAACAAAAAGTTGATTGTAAAATTTGACATGAGTGAAAAACAAATGTCAATATCACTTTAAACTTAAAGGAGTATAAAGGCAACACAGCATATCTTGAATTAAAAAAAACTGAAGCAGTTGTAGCCAATTCTTTTTGAGAGAAAGAGACTGTGAAATCAAAACTAATCCCTGCTGAAGTCATACGTAAAGACTCCGAGCCATCTATTGCGATGAATTCCAAGTGAGAACATGTTCCGAACATACACACATACAGGAAACTAAGGACCACACACATACAGGAAACTAAGAACCATGCAAGTCATATAGGACCGGACATTCCGCTAGTGTCTGTTTTCGTTTTCACCTTTTTGTAACGTTACACTGAAAGTAAGTTTCTGTAATGTTACGTAGGCCTATGGTTAGCTCAAATTAAACCTCAATCAATGGATGAAAACATTTGTCATTGTTTCGTCCGTACGATGGTCTATTCACAACTTTAACTAAGTATGTGTATTTATTAACTTGGTTTGATAGACTTGTCAGCGTAGAATATATATATATATCGTGTTCAAGAACATATAGTGTTGTAATATTACGCTTATCACATCAATACATGGGGAAAATGTATTAAACAACATTCGTACATGTTCTGTAATGTAAATATGTAAGCATCGCAACTGTGAAATCCTAAATTGTCAGGTTCTTCTTAGCTATCATATAATAATAGTATGCTTTTCAAACCCTTGTACGATGTTGCGTTTGATAATTGCTGGATGAAACGCACAAGTGTGCGCTAACAAGATAAAAGAGTTTTTTTATTCCGCAGCAAATTCATGATATTACTCTATTCTTACTTCGATTACTGCTTCTTCTATAAAATACAGTGAAGCCTTCCACGATGTGTCCAATGACTAACCTATGCGGTACAATTGAGCACATATGTATGACAGAAATAGAAGATGGGTTTAAAGTCATCTGTGCTGTACAAAATACACGTCCACGCATTGATCTGTACTGGATAGAGCACAATGAAGGCAGTTACAAGAACATAACATCACAAGAAGTGTCGGTGTCACACAACGACGTGACAAGCAGCTCATCTGCGTTGATAACAGGAAATATTTTGAATGGAAGCTTTTTATCCCTTCTTGTCTGCAAAACAGGTACATTTCCCAAAACGTTTAATTGCAGTGAATCTATGGTTCTAGTATTGCATAAAAACATGAACTATACTTCAACGATTACACATCAACTCATCAAAGAAGAGAATTCTATCGTGTCAATGGAATGCAGTGAAGAGAAAAAACCTTATCTAATCTGGAGAAAAATGTATGACGATCATCACTTTGAAGACATCGCGTTTGCTGTTTTGATCGATTCGTTTTACCAAAATGTAAATGTAGAGAACTATGAAGTTAACCAAAACGGTTCATTAACGATACACAATGTACAATTACAGCAGGAAGGTCATTACATTTGCATTTTCAGCAACGGTGTGACAGATAAGACTACTTCATACAATCTTTCAATTTACAGTGAGTTCGACCTTTTTCTTTTAAAAGTACTTCCAACTATACCGTTTTATAACACAAAACAAGTAGGTTTTTATGAAATTTACGTTTTTCATTTAATATCTGTTATATTACTGTAATTACTATATATAGGCAGATTCTGTAGTCTACATATAGAGCCATAGAGGTTTCAGGTGTCAAATGAGTGAATGGCGGGGCTATCAAATGATCGGAATGGGAGTTAAAGATCTTACTTAACGATCTTACTGTATGGTAAAAATCTAGCCGAGATAGCTAACGAATTATTGTCAATTACGCAGGTTGCCCTGCTTCAATAGTACTATGGACGAGTCCGAACGAGAACATAAATGTGTAAACACACATTCATATCAGCCATGGCGCTGTTACCATGCAGGTTATGCTTTTTGCAAGAAGAATGTGCAAATACTGCACGCCCAAAAACATCACCAGTTAATAATCTAAACTACCTGATTCTTAAAAGTTCTACTTATTATCGTTTTTGTTTTCACCAGTTAATCCAAACCCACCATACCCCGTCGTAGATGGATGCAAATTGGATCAGTTCTGTGTGATACAGGTTTATCGTGAGGGCATTTTAACATGTTCTCTTATTGGAATACGACCGGAGGCTAAGCTATTTTGGCGAACCTTCCAAAATGGAGACTCAGATCTCATATCATTTACTAATACGCAGACCAAGGTGACATCTAAAGGAAATACAATGGATGTGGTGATAACGTCCAACTATAAAGTTAATACAAACGATATCTCGAGGTTAACTTTGGTTTGTGACACAGCCAAACCAAACATTCACTTTCCGCAACTGTCCACTAAATTGGAGTTACTATTTCTGGACAGTATGTTGATGCTTTTTGTTACATATCATTGACATTTTTGCAGTTATTTTCTTGACTAGGCTATATGATTCACTCATTGTCACAGAATGTAGTGAAAACGTCATTACAGTCAATATTCAATTGACCTGCCTTTCGCTGAGACACCTTTAAATATTGGTGCCACATGAATCGCAGTCAAGCATCCCTTTTCGTATCATGGTAAAATATTTAGTAATTTTCCTCACCCTAAATAAAAATGATAAAACAAAATTTCGTCGTTAGCATTATAGCCATAATTCCAAACGCTTGCTTGTCTACGTTATTGTAAGATAGACTTGTAAGTAGCATTGTTTGTCAAACTATATTAAGCCAGATGTAGTTATTCTGAAGTATTCACTCTGGTATCGAAATAATATTTACTCTGCTAAGGAGGTATTATACAACCTAAACAGGATAAACATTTCCATTCAATCAGTTAGTTGAATTACATATCAATAGCAAATGAATATTTCAGAGCTCAGAATATCCTCCAGATGTTTTACTATGCAAATACACTGTCTTAATAATAAATAATTAACGTAATCCGGCATCACAATATATAAATATCGATCCATAATAAGACAAGGTAGGACAAAATTGGAGCTTTTTTATCTAAGTGTTTCATTATATAATACGTAAGTATACATATTGATGTTCTGATTATCTTTCCTCTAATTTCATGAAAGCTCCTGAGATATCTACAGCAGCCAATGGATTTCAAATTCAAGTATCTACGGTTGCGTCACAAGCTGGACAAACTGGATCTGTCTTGCGATCTGTTCTTGGTGCGATAGCAGTGGTTTGCTTGATTATCATCGTTATATCTGTCGCCTTAGGTAAAATACATACATTCCTTTCAATTTATATAAAAGATTACAGGCATGTTTACAAAATCAATCCATTGAGATAAATTTTGATGAAATGTATGAGGAATGGATAAATTAAATGTAATTATACAATACCTACTATCGAAAGATATCCTCATGAAACTGTTTCTTCATTCTTTTCTAGTGATTTTGAAGAAACGTAGGCGTAGTAATAAACCTTTTGATAGCGAAGAGGTAAGATCACAATAAAGTATACTTTTCATCAGCTCGAAGCATTGTTTCACATACATTACACACTCATTATGTTGCTTTTATTACCAGCTAAAGCGTAATGTGTTTTCGTGATAGCTGTTTGTAAAATATGAACATTTATATTTAAAAGAGCAGTTGTTACAACTGCGTTATTCGCTGTAAGATATGTTAGCTAAGTGTTACGACGCCGACAACATGCCCTGATATATATAAATCCCCTCTTTCTTTTCTCTTAAAGAGAGAGACAATGATGACCGAGATGAAGGAAGATAATTCACGTATGTAAATTATTTCAATAACCGGTTTATAGTGTTATAGAAAAAAGGGTTGCATAACGTTTGTTAATGTCTCCACCCAAAATATCGTATTTCTCACAACTCTTTCGTCGTTACTGTAAATAGTGTTATTTTCACTGCATTTAGAAAAAGTACCGCATATCTCTACAAACTCTGGCCCCAGCATAAACATTAAAGTAATAGAACAATGTAAATAAGAAAACGTATTCTAACTATATTCAGAAGAAAGAACGTTTACTTTAAACTTGTTACTGAGGCACATGCGCGAAATCAGCTTTGACCTACCACTGCTTAATATTCATGTATAGCAGTTTAACCTGACTTGACTAATATTCCTAAACAACCATGAGATTTTAATTAGCCAATAAATTATGTCCGTGAGATAAGGGTATCAGGATCTGACCAATTTTAAAATGTGTGATCACGACATTACTTTCGGTACATTTGGTAGCAATACTGTAAAGCTTTAACACTCGTATTGCTCGGAAAATGTGAGATAGGGCTGGAGCATTTGCTGGAGCATAAATAGCTTTGTGAATATGAAAATTTAACACAAATTACCAACCATACAACATAAGTGTGCTGTACTTACATAGGGGTAATGTTTACGTTGGAGTGTTCTCCATATTAAACAAAACAAGGTTAAATTATTTACTATCACATGAGTTTCAAATCAACCATTATTCCAAACCTTTGTTATATTGTTGAGCTTAGAAAAATCCGAGAAATCACGTACACGCTATGTTTTCTCATTCTTTGAGAAATTAATATAATGTTGCATCAAAGTCCGCACCAGAGTAATGTGATTGTATGTTTGGATACCTGTCAGGCCTGAATGAAATTATTTATGCTGACAGTTATACCTTAGTTCGTATTTGTGATATATTAAATTAACAGAATAACTCTGTTTCTGCCGTTTCTTTTTACAGCGCTCTCTCAATTTCTACGAGAATTGAAATCGATTTATGAAAATCAATACAGCAAAGTGACACCAATACCTTTTCTTAGTCACAAAATATTTGGGATAGATGAAATTTTTGTTCAAGGTGGTATAAAGTTGTGTACTTCGGATCAAGGAAAGGGACATCCAAAATGGACCACCCTGGAATCGTATCAAGACATTGTCGCAAAGAAAGCGCCGATAACGTCCTTTCTACGTATCGTAGAAGGCGATCCAGGACAGGGCAAATCGACTCTCGCTCTTCAATTTGTATATGATTGGTGCACAAAAAAATGCGAATCGCCTTTAAAGGACGTAGATTTACTCATTTTTCTTCAGTTAAGACAATTAAGAAATAACAAAAATATATTCCAGGCAATAAAACTACTTTTGCTGCCCAAATACACCTCTTTTACCGAAGAGACGATCAAATCCATCATTCAAAAGTGTTCGTCAGTATTATTTATTCTTGATGGTTACGATGAGTTTCCTAACAGGAACGAGCAGAACGATATCAATGATATGATCAAAACACTTACCTTTCACCAGGCAATGATAATACTAACAACACGGTCAAACTTTCGTCCAAAGGAATATGCACAAAACTCAACCTTTTTCAAGCTGACAGGATTTGATGAGAAAGCAAGAAATGAATACCTTTTCAAAGTTGTCCAAGATGATCGCAATGTTGCCGAGCGACTGAAAAAACGATTAGACGAGAGTCCAGTTCTCGCGGAATTTATTTTAGTTCCCTTGTTCTTCGCAATGTATGCACATATAACTTACGAACGTGATGACCAAGTGATGTTTGACTCCGTAACCAAATTCTTCCGATACATGATATCGTGCTTTCACAGTCACTTAGGTAATAAACCTAACAATAATAAAGACATGTATCAGTCATTGGAGAAAGCTCATGAAAGTTTAGAAGAATTAGCGTTCAACGGCCTGTCTGGCAAAAAAGAGAAAAATATCTGGAGTAAAGAGGAAATGTGTGCAAACCTTGGTCAAAACATTTTCGAGTATTATTTGGATATTGGTATCTTAGTGTCCGAACAGGTAAGACGTATAATTGATGAGCCTGGTATTTCTGACTCGGAACACATTCAAGACGTGACTGAAGTAAGGTTTTATCATAAACTGTTTTGCGAATGGTATGCTGCTCACTATCTCTCCAAGCACCTGAACGGTTTGTCAGAAACAGACATGGCACGTTTGCTGAACCACTTGGACCCGTTTAATCTTCAATACGTATATCGCTTTGTATGTGGTCTCAATCCAGATGTGGCTCCTACAATCATTGCATATCTTAAAACCCTTCACGATGGTGATAAATTTGCTATACTATGCTTACTTGAGAAAACAGGAGACATTGAACAAATTAAAGAAACTGTTAAGGAATTGTGTTTGGAGACTGTGATTCTAAGTAATGAAAGCAGCAGACTACTTCAGAGATCTACTTTACAATTACTTGACATAGCCTGTAAACTTAAGGTAAGTAATTTCTTTGTTGTCAAATCAACCATTAACATTTGCCTACGCGTATTAATTTGTCTAGCCTAGTCGGGTTGGGTGATAAGGCAACTCTGTAAATTAATTAATATGTGCTAACTACCATGAACGATTTCTTTCAGATTCCGGTCAAATGCTTCCAAATTGAAAACTGTCTCAGTCATATTGACGTACCCCGAGCGTGTATACTACTAACATCTGAGTTACACATTGCCAAACTAGCATCAATCAAGACTCTTACAATTACTGAAATGGGAAGAGAGTTTTACCTAGAAGATGCAACAGACCTTATCAAATATTTCCTTTGCTGTGAAGACCTTAAAGAAGTGAAGTAAGTTCTTTCAAATTATCATGTTAGCTGTGATGGTAAAAAGATAATCGTGTAAAGTTAGTTTCAATGTATAATTAGGAACAACGTTTTCCTTCATAATTCCTGCAGTATTGTTATATATGTTTTTGTTTGCTCTTGATTATTCTTTGGAGAAAAATTATTGTCACGTGTCTCTTTTCTTGTAAAGGTTGGAGTGCTGCTTACTACCTAATGCATTTAACGATACTGAAATGTTAAGGAAACTGGAGCAGACGAGTCTTCGTGGTATGTTTCATGTTATAGTTGCTTATCGTTGATCTAAACAACTTGAAGACAGTGTTTCATATAACATATCATAAAGTAGATTGGTAATATATGATAACAATCACCTAAGAGTCAATAAGACATCGTAACTCCTTGTTAACATGTACAAATGTATCTATGCTATACAATCCCTCTGCATTTACCCAAATTCCCAATGTGTCACTTCATTCTTTGTACTTCGTACTTGGCAGTTCTGTGGATACCAACCGCAACATGGTACCGTCTGAATACTGCAGGGAAATGGAAGGTTAGCTATTATTCCGACAAGTTTCTTTTTGTCTTTTTGTTTTTGCTTTTCTATGTTAAATTATGATACACTGTGTGGACAGTTACAAAGAAATTTAATCTCTTATTTGTATGACATCACATTTTCAGCTGCAAGAATATTTTCAGACTGATAATATTGTGGAATAGGGGCATCATTAAAATTTGTTGTTCGTCATTGATGTGATTAGAATTTCCTTGAGCTATTGTCCTGGTTTCTCTTCTTGTTATATATTCAGTGTAATTATTTCAATATCCCTTCATCAATTGCTTGTGTTTTAACTCTTTTTATCTGATTATAGCTAAGATATGAGAAGCAAATGTTGACAGAAGACGAGTATCATGCAGAGGTAAATGCCTATTTAATGAACCAACATTATACTTGAAATGTACCTTATTTTCGTCGAAATGTTTACATACACCTAAAACATTACCTACAGATATCAAAGTATTCATGATGTAAGAGAAAGACCACATGTGAGAAAAAATATTGATACAACTCCACAGTGTTTCTGCAGTTTGCATGAATACTCATGTTATGATGCCTAGAAGAGTAAATCTTCTTAATTGAAATGAAATATTGCAGCTCAATACCATAACGTAAGCTGTAATTGAAGCTGTAATTATAAGTCACCTTTTCTGATTTGATTTGAAATTCAGGTTGAGAAATTTCGCAAAGAGTGGGAGTAAGTAGACACCAATCTATTTTCTTCTTCTAGAATGTTTATTTTTAACTCCAATTAGGCGTAACTGTTATGTGGAAAAGGTACCAATACAAAATAAATATCAATCAAATTATATGTAATACCTTTATTAATTAACTTGAAACATTTTCTTTGAAAAAAGAATTTCAGTGAGTTATAAGAGAAAGTCTAAAGGCAATAGATTTTATTTGTTCTTCTCTGTTCTCTGTAATTTAAAGCAACAAATTCTTCGGGTGATTGGGCGATATCTTCGACTTGTGGAAATAAGGTGAATATATAATGTTTCTACACATTTTCCTACTAACTCTTTGTATGTTGCCTTTCACAGAAAAACTCCATGGCAGACTCCGAGAGTAACTGAACATTGAAAGAAGGGAAACACATTATATGTGCATACAAATCAATCAACTTTCGTTAAGAGGTGAAGAGCTACCTATTTGGGCCGACTATAGTTACTGTGATAACAGGGGGAAAACACTAGAACCACCTATGTGATGAACATTAATTTCCTTTTTCTTAGCTGTTGTGCTGATCTAAGGAAAAATCCACTTCTTTTAATTGGTGGAATGAGTATGTTAAATGTATAGCATATGTTCATTTGGTTTATTCATATGGACACGTGTCATATTCATAATCCCATGTTTTCTTTCTTTGAAATTTATTTGGGTTGTTAATTTAAAAGATGATGAGAGAGGAATGTTTCAGTGAAATACTTAAAATACTTAAAATGCTTAAAATAATTAAAATGTGGAACGCCATAAGAGGAAGTATTGTTATTGTCTGTTGTACATTTGCTATCGTCATCATTTTAATTTTCTTCAGTACATAACATAAATATTATTGATATCCATGGTTATATATCGATACATTCATTTTTGGAAATCTGGGTTATGATCGTTCTTTGTCGACATGTTTGTTGCATGCCGCCTGAATTCATTAGCGCGAGGTTTAAGACATTGTGCTTCATATAATTCGATTTTTAATATACTCTAGTTAACTGATATGAGTACAAGATGTGGGCTTCTTTGGCGTAACCATTTTGGACTGGTGGGTTTTAGCTTAATGAATATGCGCGTAGGTAAGCGTATTTTGCAGATTTAATTGGAATAATGATATAAGAAACATACAGGCTTCAAGTTCAACTACTTCTCTTGCATGCCAGCACTTGTTTTACTGTCAATGGGAGAGGAGCAGCGGGTTAAGAGAAAATGGAAGTGGCCAGACTTGATTCATGTGGGCTGATTCACAGATGTAATATGCTTTGCTTATATATTGTACTTCCAATATATACCAGATTTGTTATACTCATCATTAGCAAAACAAAGCAATTGAGGGATAAAGACCCATATATTTAAACTTTATTGTCTACTCGCATGACACATATATTTGGAGGAGGTTATATATTGGACTTGTCATTACGTTTGTCTTGCAAAGATCACTATAATAACTTGCGTAACGTTGCGCTTAATATCAGAATATATATACAGCTATAAAGAGAGAGAACGATAAAGTTCCAATCGGAAATCACAATTATGATTTTTGTTGTAGGATATTTGCTTCAAGGGAAGTAGATTACATCATAGGTAACATCTTGGTTTTATTGCTAATTTCATGAATTCTTACACTCATGTGAAGAGCTTAAAATCACGCTTATTTGGTACGACTTGATACCGATTTGGTATCGATTTAAGGCCAACTTCTTTTTGTGCTAGGGTGATACTAGCAGGGACGTCTCTAGAGGGGGTGTGAGAGTGTCTCACCCCCCAATCTTGGTAAAACTGACGATAGTTGGAAAATTTGAGTACGACAGTCGAAATTTCCGACTGTCGCACTCTAATTTACCTAGGCCTATTCATATTTTCTTGTGATTGTAAATTACCCAAAAATTTCAGTTAAAATTGACCTTTAATCAGTCATATTTACCACGTTTTCCTTGCCACTTTGAGGAATTGTATCTCGCGATCCTTATACTCCACGGTGCGGTGGTATTATATAAATACACCACTCTCGGTTAATAGAAATGATAAGATAACGTACCGAACGTAGACTTGTATCTCGGCTTGTATCATATTTTGTCAAAGATTGCCACACTGCAAGTAACCATCAGCTCCTTTTGTACTAGCATGAACATTGGCATAAGTTTATGCGCGCGAGAATTTACTACTTCAAAGAACACCGCCTCTGAGTTGCGGTCACAAGTCTTCCGGAAACCGGAAAGTTCAACTCTTCGAACAAAGGCCAGGTGCACGATTGTTCACACCATAGTAAAAACTTAGGAGGATTTCGGGGACTTCCCTGCAACGAATTACAACATTATTTTAAGCTTAAACAATAATACAATGTATAAATAACTTTCAAAAGTGAAAATACTAGAATAAAGAAAGGTCATGTTCGAGTATACCCTTAGGCCTACTTAAAGCTTAAAGCGACTAGATACGACTTTGTTTTAGAATCGCTTTTTAATGAACTCGCACAAAATGGTTGTTACAGCAACTACTGTTTATGTCCCAAAATCATGCATCAGTTATTACGGTAACATTTGTTGCAGGACATGAACAGTAGTTACTGTACCAGCTATGTGTATCGGGAGAGACGAGAGTAAAAGTGAAGGAACAGTATCATAAAAATTATGAATACTATGAGATTGATATGTGCTAACATTAACAGTGCCATACGAGGTGAACGTGAAATATCAATATAGGCGTTCTCAGCACACATGTTATCATTGTTTCTACTATTAAAACTATGAACTCACAAAAACCAACGTAGATTACAGGGAAATATATAACTTGTTATCACTTGCTTTAAATAGGTTCAACAACAGCATGTTCTTAACTTATGCACATTAGTAAACCGTTCATGAAATGTTAACGGAAGAAAGTACTATATTTACGTGAAATATTTTGTAATACATCATTTATATGCCTCTTCCGAAGCTGAAAATTAGTTAGTACATTGTCGTGATTTATTCAATTTGCGATCATTTAACGAAAGTCCCATGTCATAAAGCAGTTTGCATTTTGCTTTACATAATTTTTAATTAAAGTATTTAAAGTAAAACTACGACAAAAGGTGTATTTAATAGTGAAGCGTACATATTTATCGTAGTTGAAACTCATACTGTTTATGTACAGCTTATTAGTGCGAGTATTGTTCAACTGAATTTTAAATGAGTCATATACTCCATAACATCAAATTGTATATTAAAGTGCTACAAATGAACGATATTAGAAACCACTTTTCTTAATGGTTACGGTTATCAACGCTCGAAGATCACATTTCTAACCAGAGTAATATTAATCATATCAGATAATGAGCAAGGTTTACCTCAACATTTTTACAATCGTAGCACATTCAAATAAAAAATGTCTTTATTTAAAGTTTCCCGTTATTTAATAGTTTTTTTTACATTTCCTGTCATAGGTACGTATATGTCACCAATAGACTGTTCACTCTTGGGACTGTCACTCATTTGCGGTGTACTATCGACCTGTAAAAGGACAAGTGTGTTTAAATATTGTTGCGTGGTAATTTTGCTGCAAGCCAATGTAATCATAAAAACTCCAACTTTCCGATGGGCCTTATCGAACCTAATTATGAAGACGCGTACAAAACAAAAATTAGTTGAAGATAAAGTCTTCCTTGAAACAAATGACGCCAGCTAAGGAAATACAAATGTAAAAAAAAACTTAATCTTAAATATTCTTTACTTTTCCGATCTGCTTTCTTTATGGGAACTATTATCTTCTACCTTTACGCTTTAATACATTTCACTTTCCTATAAACGTTCTTAAAATAAATCAGCTTATTTTGACTAGGAAGTAGCTTACCATCTAGCACAATACTTTTATACAAGGCCAGAGGCATGCTCGAGTACTGCTCAACCTGTTTACTATATATAAATTACGGTATTTCTTTTTAAAGAGGAAGGGGGAGGGACGCTCAACATTTCGTTAGCTAGCATTTATATTTCAGAGTATTTTCAGTTTGATTAATTTTAAAGTAAATGCTTGTTTCCATTTAACATGCTTAAACTACAGAGGGTAAGAGAAGATAATGTTAATCGAAAATTCTAAGAATCAACAAATAACTTATTTGAATGTGTTGTGGAGAAAAACAGGTGGTAATTATAACAAACGCATGCTTGGTGACATATCATATTGTAACTTAAAGAATAATGAACGGAGAGTACAAAATGACCATGCCTACGTCATGCTCAAAGAATGGTAATGTAACTTTTTTCCAACTGCAGTACATTTGTAATGACGGTAATACCGACAGCAAGTAACTTTTACAACACTCATGATAGGCCATCTCAATAACATACGGTTTGACTACGTATGAAACAGTCACATGTTTATTAAATATAGTTTACGGCACTGGTGCAACAAAACAGTTGTGGCGTTGAACAGGTGTTATGCAGCGAAAACTATAATGTTATAATAAAGTTATTATACAAGTTGTTAAGTGCAACAACATTCATACGGTTAGATAACATACCTCAATAAATGCCAACTTTAAATCACCGATCGTTGGACGCGAGAGAGGGTTCTGATTCCAACACTCCGATACGATATCATTTCTATCAAAAGAAATGAAACGTTGATCAAGTATACATTTCAAAATAATTGCGTTGAATGCAATAGAATCGTTATGTGTTTGTTCGATTAGTACAAACCGTACCTAAATGCCTGGTATTCTTGTGGCCACACACGCTGTACGACAGATTGAAATAGTTCATCGTCGCTGCTGCTGTTTATCAACTCACCGACATTGTGTTCCCCTTTGAACGTGAAAGATAAATAGATCAAATTTTAATGGTAAATAATATTTGTGATGTGGGCAAAAGAAATGTATAACATGAATTTCCAATTGTCGTTTCCGGGAATGTCTCTCAGTACGCTACACACGTTGGTTATTCTCACGAAAGTCAGCAAATGTCCATATAAGGAAACGACTCGCGTTTCGGAAGTTAAACATGTGACATGACATGTCGAGACTGTGAGTTGTTTTTCGGATAGCCTACTTGGAAATCTTCAGGAAACGACAATGAGTATAGTCAATCATTAATGTCAATATTAGAGCATGTAAATCCCAATAAGATCAGTTAGAGAGAGTTTATCTTGGAGTTAGAGGGGCTTGACTTTTAACATTGTGTTGTCTTTGGCCTTAAGCATCAGAGAAGTTGTAAAGCTGTATGTGTTTACTGGTGAATAAGCCTGATTCTATCCTAAACGTATCAATATTCCGCTCCGTTATTGTCTGAGTATAAAAATCTTGATGTCATTAATTTTGCACGCAACTCATTCCACTCAACTGACACAATACCTTCAAGACGACATATTTACTTATCATTATTGTATAATGCTTCTGCAAACTCAGGAACATTTTTCAGTCCGCGGTAAGGTTTAATTCAACGAATTAGTAACTTTTCTGCTATAATTTACCTCCAAAAAAGATACTCTTGTGTCATTGTATATTACCTCTGGTGATAATAGTCAATATTACTACTGCAGCTGACCACACATCACTCTCTGATGAATATTCATTTCGAAGCAACGTTTCCGGAGGATCAATGTCCGTTGTGAAAGTGTCCTGTACCAGATGGAAATAATCCATCAAGTTTGTCATCAATGAAGGTGAAAGGTAAAGGGTCGTTAACAAATCAGAGCGAAGGGTACTTTAGGAAAACTTCAAGTTTATTACACGTTTGTAAAATAGTTATAGCAGTTAACGGTTTCAGTTTCTTTCTCTTTTAAGTAAAACAATAAAATGTATCTTAATATTGAATTCATATGTATTGTCATTTACAATATGTTTTGAGAATGCTCTAGTATATGCCACATTATTAAATAACGAAGAAAGCCTGCAAAGTGATATCTTAAATTACTAGCTACTATCTTAAGCAGTCTGATATCAAGCGGTAGAATACCGTGTAATCTATACTACAGTATAAAATGAAAGAGAGGGAAAGGCTCTAGAAGGCTGCTGTCCTTATTACCTTTGATTTTTTAGCCAAAATTACTGCTGTTGCGTCTTCCGCGAGGCAAAAATCGTACAGTTTACACACACCGTCTTTTGTCAGAAGGATCTTCTTGGTTGATATACCCGGATGTAAGAACTACAATTTTATAAAGCAAGTAGATATTAGGTACTATAAGCAGTTTGCAACGACTGGTATATTGTGCAAGTATCAAACGAATGGAAGAAGTATTTTCAACGTACCCCGTAGGAATGGATAAACTGAAGTCCTTCCAATATGTTCGATATGTAGCTTGTGATCTCTTCGAGTTGCAATACTTCTTTATAATATGTGGCATTCCCGTTGATACGCCTTTTCATCTCCGTATCTAAAGTTCCGCACACGTAGTGTTCATGCAATAAGTACAATTGGTCTGAAGGATGGAACATATCGCTTGTTTTAATCGTTCTAGGTATAATGGTGTTCAATTCAATACAAGTTTGCTTCACTGTATCATTCAATCAATTCTATCAAATATTCAAAGAACTCGAAAAATGGGATTGTCAATATTGACAGATAAATATGTATTCGTATTGTGAAGATCACACAGGTTTGGGATTATTGAGTGAATAGAACACTTCGAAACGTTACGACAAAACCTTGTGTAATAAACGTACAGAGCTATCAATACAAGCATAACGAGGCGACGGTCACGACAGAACGGAAAACAAGAAATATATAAAGGCAAATGAGACATCCTTCCTACCATTGACACATGACACTACGACAGAGGGTCAGAAAACCAGTACTTTAGAAGGAGCTTTCTTGTAACTAATTTAAAGTGTGCAGTGGTATAAAGCAACTTGAGAGGACCAATCAATGGGTTACACGTCTCGTTAAGGACATTTAAAAGCAGATACAATCTTGAGTGGGATTAAATTTAATTGATTTAGAAGAAAGCTAAAAAAGATACTGACTGTACTTAGTAAGTTGCTTGTGTGAGGAATAAAGATAAATGAAAAGAGATTTGAACACTCAGGAAGAGTTTGTTGAGTTTGACGAAAGACGATTAATGTGAGAACATGACTGGCTCCGTGTGTATTTCATAAAATCAAGTTAAAAAAACGAATCAAAGAACTGGCACTCAATAATTGTGCATCTGTAATTACTACATTGCTTTCGTTACATGTGTAACATGTGTGATAGGACATGCACATTCGTTACTGTATACAAGCCATGTGTTTTCGGTGTGTTCTCGAATATGTTTGCTCTTACCTGAAGAAATCGAAATACCCTCAACACGAGTAATACATTCGGAAGCCGGTAGCTCGAGGACTCGTTTTATGTATGACTCCCAGTGGATTTGCTTAGTGCAAAGAGCCGTATCTTAATATAGAACAGACAAAGAATACGACTATGTTATGAGTATTTAAATGAACAAGCTCAATACGGAATTCGAAAACCACTAAGAAGCTCTAACAACATTTTAATCAATAATTAAGGCACTATTCAAGGAAGTCAGTAATACAGACTTTGCTGTTCCTGATTATAGCGAAACTCTCTACTAAATATAGTGACTTAATTAGAAAAGCCTACCTCTACAAATATGATTGAGAGCGACAGTTCTAGATAGTTTCCTGGGGGAGGGTTACATCGAAGTTCTCTCGATGATATGTTTACCTGTTGCTGTAGTAATGATAACACACTTTGTTTTCATAGATGATGGTATGGTACCCATCCATCTATTGTACAACAGACCACTCTGGAGGCTTACGATCTTGCACACGTCTTCTTCCATGTACACTTTGGTTTTCCTTATTTCCTCTCGAATCGAAGAGTAATAAACTGCAGTGAAATCACGGACGAATGATCGAATTACAATAAACTGTTATTTCATTTAAGTTAGAAACGAAAGAAATAATAGGAAGTGATAATATGGGATTGTCATTGTTCTTACCATTTATGATCAAATGTTAAAGTGTATTGATTCCTCGAAGAGAAATTGTTATTCAATTAATATGGTGCAAAGCTTCCTGTCTCTGTTGTTTTTCTCCTGAAATATCATCCTCCCCCTCAGAAATAGAAAAATGCTCAATAAAGTAATAGTAAAAATCTTGTGATCAGTATTGTTTCGAGAATATGTTGGATTACTAAATATAAATCAATTAACATAGACGTTATTTCATCTTTCATCAACAATTTGGCAAATTAATTTTACTACTTTTATATTCATATAAATTAAATATTAGCCAAGCATAGATAGCAAAAAAACATCTCACCCGGATCATCATTCTGTACTACTTGGCGAGAATATGTCGACGTTTTATTTTCAGTCGGAATATCTGGGAGCTTTGAACTGCAGAATAATTAAGAGGTAACCATCAACCTTTCTCCATGAGTCGTCAAATGTCTTAAACACTGGCATATTTGTTTGACTTATTGATTACATTTATAGTTAAAATATCAAACAGGTGTAATTGAAAGGAAAACTGCATAAAGCAAATGCAGCATTTGGTAATATTTGTGGCACGAATTCCTGTTAATTACCTGATAGCAGTTATGATAGCATTCTGTGTGTATATCAACAATAAATCGGAACATACTTTAATATGTGTGCATGCACCCAATACGCATGGCTCGTACAGTAATTACTGTGCAAGTTACACATGTTACGAACACAAAGTAGTACTGACTGATGTACGGTTGTTGGACATCAACAGTAGTGGCTGTACCAACCATTGAGTGTGAGTTCTTTAGTATACGCAATTCTAAAATTAAGTCGTATCTAGTCGTTTTATGCTATAAGTAGGCCTATGGATAGGCCCGAACATGGCTTTTCTTCGTTGTCGGCATGACGAATTGGCGTAATTTAAAGGAGGTGTGAACTGAAATCAAGCGGTACCGTAACTACTGATGCAGGAACGGTACCGTAACTACTGGTGCCACCTGTAACAAATGTTACTACTTTTCATGTCCCACAACCGTGCATCAGTACTTACTGCTTAGTGTTCGTAGCACTGTAACATGTGTTAAAGGTGGCACCAGTAGTCACTGTACCAGCTATGAGTATCGGCCGAGACATGTTATAAACTTGGGCTAAGTATGTGCCTGACCATATTATCTCTTCTTTCGCTTCAACTTTAAATTGTTAGTTCAGTATCAATATGTGATCTTACTTTATTTTTCCCTTCCGAATTCCACTTCCTTCTAGATGGAATGAACGAATAAAAAATGTGAAATATTCATTTTAGTTATTTCCTTGGTATTGCGAATTCAGAGATTTTATGTTTTTAATAATATTTTTCATTAAACGAGGAAAATTACTTAATCAGTGTTGAAAAATCAGAAGGCAATTATATTTAAATGAGTTTATTCAGATATAGTAAATATATCCTATAGTTTCGTGACATATCTAAACCCGATACAGTCTCTGTTAATCATTTTTATAATTAAGAGTCAAACTTGAACTTCTTTTTAGTTATAAACATCTCAAAGGTAAGCTACGATGATTTGTTTGTACATATCATTGGGTACAGGTTTTGCGTACGTCGTACAAACTCTTTCTGTAGCTCGCTTAAATCTTCCATGTTAAGAGATCTTTTTTCAACCTGACTCTCGTTTCTGTAAAGATATACGAGAAAATTATAAGACGTCCATATGTGTTTTAATTGATTTATTTTCATTTGTAATGGAAAGCGTAAATCAAAGTGCATTTTAAGTTTGAAAGTTAATACAACATATTTCTAATCATTGGCTTGTCTTTTTTTTTACATTCGTGTACTCTGGTGATTACATATTGATCTATCAATATGTCTTTTTGACAATGCAGTACGTATAAATTCAAGCAATGAAGAATCTGTAAAAGTAATTCAATGAAGAATCTGTTAACATAGTGCAAGTCTTAATTTACAACGGAACATATCATTGTGATTTGAAGTAAGTAAGCCATGTAATTTTCTGTTGTTCATTTTGTCTTTGTTTGGAGCTAACCAACCCCAATGAAAACCGTATCCCTTGATAGAACAGATAAAGTGTTCTATATTGATTCATGAATATCTGTCATGGTATTCCCGCTATCATATATTAATCAAGGTTGACAAACCGAAACCCCTTGCCAAGCACACAAATTAACTTTTTCATCCAGACGGATATGAAACATATAATTTTAATATTTTTTTAAATTTATGTTTATAAGCGCCAAAAATCATTCCGAACAGCCATGATATCATTAAGTAAGTCTACAGTTGTGTAGATAAACAATTATATATGTTATTTACTTGGATTGTATCCAACATAAATACTTACTGGGAAAGTGAGAGCAAAATTTGATTAATGTCTCAAGACTTATAGAGCTTATGACTTTTTACGGTATGCGTATTTCAACGGAAACAGAAAAAGTGTTCGGACGTCGTTTAGTGGACAGCAACATAGTTTCAAGAGAACAACAAAATCAAGGGCGACCTCAGTCAAACTGCATCTTACCTTCCTCTAGCGAATGGCCAATGTCCTGAATAGAAAGTAAGGAGTCAGTACTTATTTGACAGTGATCAACAGTGAATACGCCATGGAAACAGAAAGTTATCTTATTTTTTTTCGAATAAATTGTACGATCAAGCACAGACCCTACACAATATGTAATCATTCCTTTAAGGTAGATTACCTGGTAATAATCAATTCCATCTGAAGTGACAATACAGTAGATAATAATGCTGGCCTGGACAGTAACAAACATAAGCCTCTCTTATGTGTCTGAAGATTTTAATGAAATGTTAGATCAATAAAAAAGTACGTGTCTGGACATTCTTTCGTTTGATTGATGTATATAGAAACTTCGTTAGAAATTCCTGAAAAGCTTCTGTACTACTCAACAGATCAGGTATAAAAAGTGTCCTTTTGTCCTCTCTACAAAACAAAAACTACCCAAAAAATAATGTCCACATGAACTACAGAGTTACACATGTTGAAATAGAAAGAGGAAATAAAACGTTGGACGTTTATTTGGTTACAGATATTTTGCTGAATATTGCCTATATAAGGTTTGACAACTTGGGGGTTTAGACACTATTTGATGCCATAAATCTCCGTTTGTCCGGACAAAAAGTCTCGAAACTCTCATTAACGTCACACTAGTTCAAGTGTCATGGATTTTGAAAAAAAAAACACATTGAACAACTGAACAATCAAGTAATCTATGTTACTTTACCTTCCGTGGATTATTAATTTTTAAGTAGTAATTCAATATAAAAAGTTAAGGAAAAATAAAATATCAACATTTGGCGGCAAAATGCCGAAAAGTTGAGGTACAACGTCGAAATATCGACGCAAAACGTCATAATTAAGACTGAGGTAAAACGCCGCAATTTAGTGTTAAAATATGACATTGTTGAGATTACATTTTGAAATTCATATATAAACGTCAATAACTTCCGAATTGTATAGTACACGCCACATCTTTTAGTTGAAAAGTGAAAGTTAAAGTAAGACACTATAAGGGTGACAAAAAATAAACATGGGACACTTAAAAATTCCAGATTCTGGTGATGAAGCGTAACAAATGTGGAAATGGATGTGGGAATGTCAGATAAAAAATACAAATTTCGACACAGAGCATTGCAATTTCGACATAATTTCGTTAAAAAATGCCCATCCCAAGACAAAATACCAAAACTTTCTTATACTTAAAATAATAAATTGTGCATTAACAAATTTTGAGATATATAGTAATCAATGTACGGAGATGGAACCTTGAAATTTCGAATGGCTACAGTGACACCTACAAAAACGAATTTTGTCGGTGGGAGGAGACCACCGCCGGCTTTCAGCCTACATTCCACTGTCATTTTCGTATCGCTGTACGAACACTAAGCTTGCGTGTTCATATCAAGATACCAGAATAATTTTTACCTGAAAATAATTTTCTTGTCATAAGAAAAAGAACCAAAGACGCAAACATCACTATTGGTACCGCGACGATCTCCAAGTGTCTTCTTTGTGACGTTTTTCGAGTAGCATGTTCATCTGTTGTAATTCCTGTGATTACACAATGTTTTAAACTAGTATGACTTTGTGACTGTGCAGTTATCATTATAGGCGTATAAACGAGTCTAATGAATATGCCAGGGTACCAACATCGACTTTGCAGTGATTGCAGTGAAGCCCCAGCCTAGACAGTATTTAGTTTCCAAACTCGGTAGTACCATTGGGTGTGGCGTCGTCATCATTAATATAGTTCTCAATTATGATAAGTAACACGTTTAAATATAATTAAGAAGATATGTAATACTCAGTTAGTACACAGTTAAGCATAACGGTTGGCAAATATTCAGTTCAATTAAAATATTAATTGCTTTGCTAGTGTTATGTCGTGTTTGATCAGTGAAATAAACAGCATGTTTTGTTATAAATTATTATGATTTGGAAGTGCTGAACGTGATCTTGCATAACGTTTCAAAGGTTTGTATCTTTTCCAACCCCACACCAAATGCACCCCACCAACCCCTCCCCCAGCAGTTCTGCATCTATTTCTCTTACATCTTACCAGTGTTGTTGTCTTCGATTACAGCATACCGTGCTCGCAAGAAACTGTCTTCAACAGAAAGTGGCCAACTGCCAATGCATGTAACTGATCCTCCTGGTGGTTTTGCAGTAAAAGTCATGTTTGCTTCAGTATCAAACTTGTCGGAAGAAGTATTAAGAAACGTCATCGATTCTCTGCGAAATACAACACTGGCCGTTTCAACAGCATTACTGTCTAAATACAAGGAAATATTACCAGACGGTCGCGCATCACTTGCAGTGCACCTTGCGGTCACAATAGCATCTTTCTGTATCTTAATCTCCGTCCCAGATCCTTTGAAAACTAAATTGCCATTAAGCCAAAGCAGATACGTCGGTTGTGCTGTATTGAGAAAAAAATGCCAATAATATTCTTTGCAGAAGAATAAGATGTATACGTAAGGCTGTTTAAAAGAAGATCAGGTAATAGCAGAAAGCTTTAGACTTACCGCAGACATAGTATGTGAAGGTGACATTGATGTTCAGCCAATTCGAACCATTGTGAGCTGCACAAGTGATGTATCCAGAAAGTTGGCTTGGTTGTAGCGATATTTCAGCTTTTGAATTGAACGTTGCAGGGTTTTGCTTGTTTTGGGTAGTATTAAAGGCAACTTCATTAACAGTTAAAAGCTGCCCATCGATAAGCCAACGTAGAACTGCCAATGGTTTAGCACCAATTGCATAGCAGGTAGCCGAAATATTTTCGAATTCATCCACAATAATGTCGGCATCGATGGTATGGTATCTCAAAGCTCTCCCTTTACGTCCCCCAAAGGTGGCATAAACATCTGGAGTAACTGCATATAAGAATTAATGTAAATATCTTGAAATAACTGCAGATAAGAATTTATGTAAACAGTGGGTACACCAATCTAATAGGCAAGAAATTTCAATGTAAGAAGTCGCATTTAGAACAAAAGATTATAACGTAATTGTGTGCACCTCCATGTATTTTAACATAAACATGTCATTTACTTTTGATTATTGCACATTACTCTGCATCTTCTAATGTTCTTCTCAGTTTTGCGATGTTCAGACTTTGACTGTACAAAATGCCTAAACCAGGCTTACAAAGGTCGTTTATTTCTTATAATATAATTAATAACCTATAAAGCTGTATATAAATTACCAAATATCATCGTGGTTCTGCCATTCTGCTAAGCAAGAGTAAGCCAATACTATTAAAAAAAATTAGTACTTTGATTTGAAATCCCGCATGTCAAAAGTTGCCAAGACGGGATTTCCCGTTATAAATTTCATCTCTCAACTTGAATTGAACAAACATTCGGCTGTGACCGTGTAGTGAATCATCGTAAACGATCGCATTTGGAATACACTTTAGTAAAAAGCAATTTTTTTTATAATTCCGTCTTTAATCCATATTTACATCCCGTAAATTCCCTTGACAGTCCTTACTTCTATGAAATAAATGAATGAAAAAGTAATAATTTTGAGAATTTGAATATTTACGCATGCACGAACGTATACAGAATATACAACTGTGAGAGGAAAGCAATTGATATATGGACTACCAGAGATAGCTGCTTGGGTGACAGGACAAAATCCCCCGGACAAACCATCCCCCCGAGCCAAAATCCCCCTGGACAAAATCCCCCTGGACAAAATCCCCCCAAGCCAAAATCCCCCCAGGAAAAGATCCCCCCAAGCTTTAAAAAATCCCATCAATTCTTTACAAAAATGCGTCATCCCGGTCCCCCCGGTCCCCCCGGTCCCCCCGGCCCCCGGTCCCCCCGGTCCCCCCGGTCCCCCAGATCCCCCCGGTCCCCCCGGTCCCCCGGTCCCCGGTACCGTCATCCAGTACCGTCATCTGGTACCGTCATCCGGTACCGTCATCCGGTACCCTCTCCGGTACCCTCTCCGATACCCCGATCAGTACCCCGACCGGTACCCCGACCGGTACCCCGACCGGTACCCCGACCGGTTCCCCGACCGGTGTTCTGACCAGTATACCGACTGGTACCCTGACTGGTACCCCCACCGGTTCACCCACCGGTACCCCCACCGGTACCCCCACCGGTACCTCCAACAGTTCCCCCACCGGTACCCCCACTGGTACTCTCAGTGGTTCCAGGACCAGTACCCTGACCAGTACCCCGACCATACCCGACCGGTACCCTAATAGTTAACCTGACAGTTACCCCCACCGGTACCCCCACCGGTACCCCCACTGGTACTCTCAGTGGTACCCCCACTGATACTCTCAATGGCTCCCTGACCAGTACCCCGGCCCGAAACCCGGCCGGTACCTCAACCGGTACCTCGACCGGTACCCCGACCGGTATCCCAACTGGTATCCTGAAAGGCACCCTGACACGTACCCTGACACGTACTCTGACACGTACCCTCACTAGTACTGGTACAATGACCAGTACATTGACCAGTACCTTGACCGGTCCCTTGAATGTCACACTTACATGTAGCCTCACAATTACCCTCACTGATCTCCCGACCAGTCAGTATCCTCACTGGTACCCTGACTGGTACCCTGACTGGTACCCTAACCAGTCCCCTGACCGGTACCCTAACCAGTGGAATGACCCATGCCTTGACTGTCACACCTGGGCCATCCCTGGTTGTTGCAGGCAGGCTTTGTATGGGTCAGGGGGATATTGTCTGGGGGGATCTTGTCCGGGGGAAATTTGGTTTGGGGGGATTTTGGCCGGGGGGATTTTGGCTGGGGGGATTTTGTCCAGGGGGGGTTTTGGCTAGGGGGATTTTGTCCGTGGGGATTTTGTCTGGGGGATTTTGTCCTAGAACCAGCTGCTTGATAACAACAAAGACACGTGCACTCGACAAACTATGCTTGCGTAAAATCCCCACAATGTACCGACCACATGGTAGCCTAAAGTCACAACTTGGAAATGTAGCCTAACTATCTCTTTATTGGCTCAAATTGTGTTGCAGTTATCTGGCACTAAAACTGTTCACCGAATACTTTCGTTATCGCTGCTATCTCAGACCACATGGTAGCCTATCACCAAACAAGTCTATGGGTAAATCTAGCCTAACCATATTTTTATTGGCTCAAATTGTGACGCAGTTAGCTGGAACCAAAATATCAATGGAATACTTTCATTATCGCTGCTATCTGCGACCACAAGGTAGCCTAACACAATACTCAGTCTAAGGGAAAATCTTGCTTAACCATCAGTTGGCCAAAAAAAAAAAATTGCGTAGCTTTCAATTAGCTGGAAATCGGCAATTGTTTGGAAGGTACGTGCTATGTTTTGAAGAGGGAATGTAGTATTTTACGTACACTGTTGCTGTTGCGATAGATTGAAGGATTTTAAATTTTAAGTAGTTTTCACCGGTATAATTGTGTTTGTTGTCGGTGGTTATTCATAAGATAGTTATTTCATGAAATCTTCCGTATTCGCGTGTCTTAATTAATTCAAACATACAGTCCCTACGGAATTATTGAAATCATGAAAGCACTCGCGTAGCAGTTACGCGACTTTACCCGACTCGGGCTTTATAT
>KN883682.1:60636-73691 GCA_000934455.1 Apostichopus parvimensis | reverse complement strand
TGAATCACAAACCTTCAACAAGTAGGTAGTGCGCTTTTATTAGTTGTGACCCCTGAAAACATTCGTAGTGACCATCATGTATAGTAAGTACAGGGCTGACCAAAAGAGAATAATTTCCTAAGAGAGTAATCGTTTCTTCGAATCGAATGATCATAGGTGCAGAATAGTAGAACAGAACAGCCTTGTTGTATTTCCACTTTGTTCCACGTGTTCCAGGTGACAACCCACCACAATCCAAAAGCAATGAGGAATTAAACAGCACTGTGTGATTCCGTTCTGTGGCATAAACTAACGAAAAATATGTGATGAAGTAAATGCTAACGGTTACCAAAAATGTACTTATGACCAATTTCATTTTGCAGTACTTTTATCAAAAACCAACAAATAAGGCGATATTGAACACTAAACAACACCCTGAAGATATCGTCCGGAAAGTACAGGCAAAGTTGTAGAAAGACAGTGAGATTGTTCTTATTTTAAAAACATAGCTCCTCAGCAACAGCAGATCTTATTCAAAACGTCTTTCTAAAGCAATGTGTTGCTTTATCATTATGAGAAACATTCAAAAAGTAATCTTACCAAATTTGATCAAAGAAATGCAACTGAAAGTTGTTCTTTACAATAGCATTTCAAAGTCCTTAAAATAGGATTGTATGTTTTCTTTCTTTTATAATTACCAAAAGAAAAACGTGAACTTTTCCTTTCCATACTTCAACTCAATTATAGTGAAGAGGATAAACGAAGGGAATTGAAATCTCCAACTTCGGTTAATTATTAAGCTATTATTTATCTGGGAATCAAACTTTCATTTCTGATATTAACGTTATGATGAAAAGCGTACACGTATTTTCCCTGATGTATGTTAAGGATTTGTGATTAAGCTTTTTTCTGTGAGCCTTCTTTGCATGTTTTTATTGTATTCAATAGCAGTTCGTTATAACATTGGTCAGGTTTTAAATGTAGTGTATATAGTGACCCAACGTATTAGATATAAAATAGTTAATAATACAATGATTTCCCCTATTGATACGCTTGGATCACTTGTACAAAATCAATTAGTAAGTGTAGTAGCAGAAGTGCTCTAGGGAATCGACCCAGTATTTGCTATGGACCCCTATTTGGTCAAGCAAGTGAAATACACAAAGTCAATCAGTCGACGAGTAGTTAAATTTGAAACAAATGTGTGTGCAGACCAGTAAGTCGTACGTAATTACAAAAGCCCATTTAAATCATCACAAACTTTATTGTATTTCCTTATAATGATAGACCGCAAATTCTTTGCCGGTGTACCCGAAAGTTGGACAAAAAATAATTTTTGAATCATTATCTTGGTTCAGTACCATGGTCATTGGGCGTCATCCAAAGAATCGATATCGAATGCCACCGAAGAGGCGTTCATAACATGGTAGGAAGATATCCTACAACCAGCCACTTGTTCTAACAACATACGTTATAGGCAGGGTGTCGGAGCCGGTGGTGGGTGGGGGGGGACTGGGGGCACGTGCTCCCCCACACTTTTTTTCCAAAATAGCATATGTGCCCTACTGGCAAATAAAATGTGCCCCTTTCATGAAGAACTTTCTTTTGAATATCTGAAGCCTTTGGTAATTGTAATATTTAATTTTTAATATTTATTTTTATTCTGTACATAATATTTTCAAAATGGCATCCCATATCTTTTTGTAGCACGGTTAACAATAAACAATCTCAATTAATAGTATTGATAGTATTCTAACACATAATATATATTTAAGTGATATGGCCGGTGTGTATCGGTTTATAGCATAACGAGTGCCCCTCTGATTTTGTGCCCCCCCCCCCCACACTTTTTGGAAGCTTTCTACTCCCTGGCCGTTCTTCTGTTCAAGTTTAAATTACCGGCTACTTTTGGTAAGCTAGCAGACATGATCCTCAAGCAGCCGCTGGTACTAGGGACATGGTATTCACATTGAATTTGTAAGACATCAATACCAAAAGATATCTGTAAAGAATGTAGAGAGTAAATGCGGTTGATTACTGGTTAAATCTTCATTAAATTCCATCTGCCTTCTGTATTTTCTACAAGCTGCCCAAGATGACTACTTTTCCATCTAGACCTGATTTCGTAGGGCTATTTCAGCACAATTTCATAGTGTGTCCATATTTATCAGCCATAGCCTCTCGCCGTCTGCACTGCCTTACGATAAATCATATCCAGCACCCTTCCACTTGTTCAACAGTGGTTTCGGCGTAATATACTGTTTTCGATGTGGTTTGTACCTACCATACCGCTGTAACTAAAAACAATGAGCCGCTTCTATCATTAGGGAGGTTACATTCATTTATGTACTTATGGTCGCAGAATGAGGTTGCAGAAAAAAAATTCAATTTCACTTTACATGTTAAAAGTTGCATCACGCTTTCGCAACTAGTCTAATAGTATCACAATAATATAGTCGCCTATGAATACACATATTAGATCTTGCGATACGAATTAGGGATGTTGTTTTTGAAATGTATTGCACAGTTCGATCTCAATTTTTTTGACAAGGTTATTAAACAAAGATAGAATTATAGAATTCCTTCACTGTATTTGAATCTTATAAAACACAATATACACCTATACACTAGGACGTAATTCATTAATGTACTGTGTAGTTTTACATTCTAAGTAAGCAGACTAAGTAGTTGCTTGTAACTTTCGGACCATCGATACTAGGGCTACAATGATGAAAGATTCATTACGTGATAGAATATTAAAATGTTATCAAAACTCAAAAAACACAACACAACACAACACGCTTCATTGTATACAATATGTCGAACAAGTCATACAGTATTCCAATTGAAATAGAATATGTATGCATCGCAAGCCAACATGCTCTATGCCACGTTCAGCTGTGTATCTGCGTTCCAAAAATACAGCACAAGTGAGGTTGCTGTATTTAAAGATAAGAATGTTTACTTTCGGTTTGTACCGAATAAACTCTGTTACAAAGAACGTGGTTGACGTGATATCACTGAGCATATATGGATATATATCATTAAAGGAAGTATAAAACCTTTAAACCCTAATACTGTGGCAATTGGTATCCAATATACGGCTGATGATAGCAGCCTTATCAATGATCCTCTAATGAATAAGGGAATCAAACGTAAAGATGATATGTCGTTCAACCGTGTGACGGTTTTCGCCGTAATTATGGATCATATTATGATAACAACAGTGGAAAGGATGCTTAAGAAATGAATAACAAGATATTCTGTGAGGCATTGTGTTTTAGTTATCGATCTTCATGCATGAATTTATGAGCTTGGCTTACACTACTCACAGTTAACATTATTTTAAATAAAGATAAATTTATCATTGCTGATCTTGTAATGTAAACTGATTACGTAGTATCATATTAGTTAAGCTACAGTGAGCCAACTCAACTTTGCCCCATCATTCAATACGTGAACCGACATATATGAATATATGAATATATGAGCTTGGCTTACACTACTCACAGTTAACATTAATTTAAATCAAGATAAATTTATCATTGCTGATCTTGTAATGTAAACTGATTACGTAGTATCATATTAGTTAAGCTACAGTGAGCCAACTCAACTTTGCCCCATCATTCCATACGTGAACCGACATAGACGTTTTACAGAATCAATTATCAGGTCGTAACGTGGTAAAGAGGTTTCCGTGAACCGTAAAGGCAATGGTTGATCAAGTTGAACCAAATTTCAGGTAAAGAGTTTGGTGAGTAAGTTAAGCATTGCTTCATGTGTTTATTAGACAGAAATCTGTTAAATTTCCCTTTAATGCCGAAAGATAACATTTTACTCATTCAATAACATTTTGTAAGATAGGAAGGATAATGTTGATACATAGTCTTGGAACAAGGCTTTCGCAAACTTGTCTCAGTACAAGTTATAAATGCAATTTTTAAAAATTGACGATAAAAAGAAAATATGGATATTTAGTGTTAACAAGATGTGATTGTGTAGCGCAATTTACTGCGTCCAGCATTTCAATTTCAGAGTTGATGCGATTATAACCCTTATTTAATTGTAATGAAATCCCTAGTCTCTGCAGAAGTCAACCATCCAAACAAGCGTATGTATGAATGTAGTTGTGATGAGGCAAATAGGTGACGAAAATGATTAAAGGTAATTTCTAAACTGTGGCAATCAAGATATTCAACTTTTTATTTCCATTAACAACTTGTACTTTCAGATCAGTTTCTTTGACACAAACATCCCGGTGTATGTAAAGATTCAAATATCAAGCATTATGTCTGCAACGAAACTAAAACCAGTAAAGAGGTAAGTGTTTCTAAGACCATGGAGCCACTCACGACTAGCATAACATTCACATAGACTGTTGCTGCTACTGTTCCTACTGTGTGTTAAAGCACATGATATTTTGAACCACTCTAGTTTGTTCGAAATATATTTATTACAACGTTCAAAAAGGTAAGTATAGACAGATAAAATCTATGATAGATATGACACACATTTTCACGAAGCTGTAGTAGTGTGTATACAACGAAAACATTGATTATAACCTTTATCGATCTGTCTTTTTTATCTGGATCTATCAATGATCGCTTGTTGTGGCCAATACGTCTATAATAAGAGTTTTAAATAAATATAAACTATAGGACTATTTTCTTTGAAACAGATACCGTTTGAAAATAGGTGTAGCCACAGTTGACGGTTGACTAAAGTATTTATCAACACTGTAATTTTCGTGTCAGGTTTACACACCTCTACCGATATGATTTTAAATACTTTGAAGTGTTTAAGGAGCAGTGGGAATTATTGCATGTCTGTTTCTGGTATGAAAAAGAGTTGCGTAAATTAAGTAATCAATCGCAACTAGTAGTTTAATCATACTAGAAATTTTCTCCATGCAGGATAAAGGTTGGGAGATATCGACCAGAAATTCATGGATGGCGTACGTCTCATTTTATGCTGGACGCGTCCGATAAAATAGCCGTGTGTGGATACAACGACAGGTTGAATGTAACATTTATTGATCTGTTTTCAGGATTGGAACCTTTAACAAGCAAAGAAATATACGAATCGACTGACCGAATATTGTGGCCAAGATTCCTCTGCTTTTTGGAAAAAGCTCAACTGATAGCTACTTGCTCGGATCGTACATTACAATTGTATAAATACGAAATGAAAATGCCACTTGACGCTGCAGCACTCAATGGAGAGGTCACTTGTATGGCGTCAAGGGAAGAACATATTTTGATTGCATGTTTTCAGTCCAGGAAGGTGGACGTTTTTGACTTAAAGTTAAAGAATATAAAGACAATATTTTTGGAGAGCCTGGATGGCGACTGGCCCTTCGAAATAACAGCCATTGTCGATCCTGATAAGATTTTTGTGTGCACCGCTTTGAAAAATAAAGCCCTTCAGTATAACGATCATGGATTCTTGCGATGTAAATATAACAATTTGGCTAGGCCAGATTTGGCACCAATGAGTATAACTGTTAGTAAGCAACTAGATCAACTATTTATTTTGTGGGGTAAAGAACACATCCTCGTACACTCACTGGGAAACAATCGGCTATTGTATTCTTTCTACGTGGATGATTCGCACAGAATAAGAATAAATCTAGAGTCTATGTTACTCACAATCGGCAGAATGGATGGCGATATAAACTTTTACAACCCCAACAGCGTAAAGGCAACTAGAAGAAAGTCAAAGGGTGATAAAACCATCTCTTGTTGAACTGATGTAGCCATTGCTGTTATCGTTCTCTTTGAGATATATCTGAAATGATTATTTACATTTGTGTTAAAAGTATAAAGTAATATTTGCTAACTTGGTTAAATATTATCAGAAAACTGGAGATATGTGTTAGTCAGCAAGAGCTGCAAGGCTCTGTTTAAACAAACAACATACACAATAAGAAATGAATACTAATCCATGCACTTTCAAGATACACAAGACGTTCTTATGAGAGTATTATGTGCTAAAACAAATTAGCCTTCACTAAAAGAAAATACATATATCTGTACTTCTAGTGTGATTATGAGCTAACTTTTCGGTCGTTCCTGTTCAGAGTTAACGTCAGAGGACATTTTTTATTTCGAAGTGTGTTCTTGCCTAGGAAAGATATTAACTTGTGATCTTCTCTTTGAATCACTTTCCCACAATAAGTAACAGACAACTAGCTTTCGTCAAACATGTAAAACAATACTCCAAATGTAACATTTACAATGTACCATCACCATGAATCATTGGTCGGTATACTTCGTAATTTCACGTGAGTTATTAACACATGATGGCTACTTGTCTAAATGACGGAATATTATTGAAAATCACATTTCTCCTTTAATGAAATAATAAGAGAAAATGGTTAAAACAATACCATTCTAGTTCCATTCCTTTCTCTTGTTAATTTGAACGTAAGACATTCAATGAAATAAAGTTAGAGCACGGAAACATTTTTTGTTGTGTAATTTACATTCTTTCGAATTTATGATGTCAATTGAAAGTTATTGTGGTTTTGTAGAGTTTCTTTTCTCCCCCTTTTTTTATTGTAATGATCGATTTTAGGAAAGTATACAATACTGTGACGCCTGGACTAACTCTTATCAAAGCTGGTTTCCACTTTTAAATATGGCAGAAAGTCAAGTCACAGTCATCCATGTGTTAAAAATCATTAATCATATTATATATATTGTATGAGTATTTGAATTAAATGGGATGTAACATTTTTAAGTTCCGGGACACACTTGTAGATCCATAACATCCAGTAGTTACCTTTTGGAAAAGTTGAAACATGTTGTCGAAAATGATGACATACTAACGTAGCTCAAAAAGTAGAGGGAGGAAACACGACTTTAAAATATCTCTGTGGTACCATAACCGTACGAAATAGTCTCAATTTAGGTATGGGGGGAGGCAGAAAGTGTTTGTCCGAATTTTGAAATCTTTCCCGAATTTTCGAAACTTAATTCGTGAGCCGCATTAAACATGCTGATGTCGGTTGTGAGTATGACTTTATAGAAAGTGGTATTTGTAAGCAGTGGCACACATGTAATAGTTAGCACCCGGAAAGGATCCTTCCTTTGTCACCACTTGCTTGGCATGCCGCCATGAGGAAGGGGTCTAAGGGAAGCGGTTTCCTCTTCCGCTTTGAGAATTTTTAGGTTAGGTGGTTGAGATGCAAAATGGTGCAAAACCTTTGGCAAAGCTTTGAACTTATAGAATGGTTAGGAATTCCCGTTCTTATTTAGTTTCTATTTTACTATTTATATTTGGGCTGTGGCATAGCGTCCCATCCTGACTAGTGCCTGTATGACCATCCCCCCCCCCCCCGGCGAGTATGTCACTTTTTGTAAGGGTGTTTCACATTCGGAATTAATAATATCCGAATTTTCCTTTTCTAATTACTAAAAGGCCCATCTCTGCATGGCTGCTGTCAATAATGCTAAT
This sequence comes from Apostichopus parvimensis, assembly GCA_000934455.1. Classification (NCBI taxonomy): domain Eukaryota; kingdom Metazoa; phylum Echinodermata; class Holothuroidea; order Aspidochirotida; family Stichopodidae; genus Apostichopus; species Apostichopus parvimensis. Next base: position 66,254 of record KN883682.1, on the reverse strand, counting down.
GGAGATGGAATTTTGTAACTACGTAGGACACTAGCTAAGTATATATAAACAGGGGTAGTCTAATGGGCCTTTAAACAATGCTGTTTGAAGAAAGATAACAGTCGAAAAGTAAATGTCCGGATGTTGCCCGAATTTTTCAACAACTTTTACCAATTTATGAGTCCCCTGAAATACTGTGTTGACTTTGGTTATTTTGCGATCATTTTCCTACTTTTTTTCCCAAATTAAACAATAACTATGCTGGGATGTAAACTATGGTTTGCAATTTATGACACGTTCCGAGCATTTTCTGTTATAACCTCCCCCCCCCCCTTCCCTCCGCACGTATGAAATAAAATAGTATTAACCTTTACATGCGGTACGACCGTTATATAAATTAACCCACGTTCCCCACATATGAAAACAATGGGTAATGGGCAATCCTCAGTCAGCTAAACACTTTTCGGCTTTGGTACAAGTTCATATGTTAATGCCAATGTCTTATTAGTTATTGAATATTCATCATCCCTTGGTTGCATGACGATGCACTATTGACATTGTTGAATAGTTATCTTAAGTGCATATACTTTGAACTTTAAATACATTTACACAAGTGTGACAATGTCTTCTCTTTGCACCATACCGACTTAAAATGGTATTAGGGTATACTACTAATATGAATAGGCTTATATACACTTATGAATGATTAAACTGTCGCAAACATTGGCCGCTGTAAGGTATATGGTATACACTGTTGCAGGGCAGCACATGAATTTATTCGAAGAATCACACGTGAGTGCATTTTAATTTTCACTTCGCATATGTTTACTTATCTTAAATTATATGATGTATATTATAGCAGTATTAGAAGTGTTTTTCAGACAGATCATTCGTCCAATTGGTATGTAATATATTTAACACACAAATTCATTATCGCAATAGTTCTGATATAAACTTTGAGCCTACAGTAGCATTTAGCAGTATGTTTAATGTATGCCTTATATTAATACACAATGAATGTGTAAAAGTAAGTGGACCTGACGTTTTAATCCTAGCAGGATCTGCTTCAGGCTAAATGACAAGTGATTGAGAACCCGGTTGCATAACACTCTAACCTTCCCAACGGTACAATTATTGACATGTCCCTACATAATCCTAAGGTAGCTCTCCTGACCTCAGTAGTACGACTCAGCAGGGAGAGAGACTGTGGATGCAACACCTTCGCACCATTCAACCTCGTGGGTTCAACATTCAGGAAGGACATGACTTACCTTTTTTCTGCTCCCCCCCCCCTTCAACTTTCAACTTGTTACCCCTCTTCCACCCCAACTCCTATCCCTCTTCCACACCTTTCTGTCTGTGTTCTTTATTCCATACCCTCTTCCCTTAATCCTCTATGTGTCCCTCTACAATTTATCTCCTACCTCTTCTCTTCCCCTGTTGGTTTCTTTCTCTACTCCATTCCTTGTATACTAATCCTCTTACATCAATCTCTTTTTTGCGTTCACCCTGCTCATTAACATAACTGTTTTCTGTGCTTGTATTTGTCCCTCGTAGTTTCTGTAATTTGTCATTTAGCCTCTGAAGCAGATTCTGCTAGGATCGAAACGTCAGGCCCACTTACTTTTACATATTCTATTACACTGACTCTCTAGTGTATAATCAGTTTGCTAACAGTGTTTGGTTTACTTTGACATAATACATGTGTTAACAAGTATAAGTCAGGTATGTTATCATGTTATATTTATCATTTATGTTATCCATATTAACGCTGATTCTTTATTATTACTTTTTTTTGTGTACTTCTTTTTGAAAGATTCCCTGATGGCCAAAAAGAAGACATTATTTAGTGTATCCAAGTGTTTACATCCACTGAATGTCAGTCACACGCTAGATTATTAAAAGAAAATGGCCGAAGAACGTCTTACTCCTACACGGTATGTTTTAACATGTTTTATCATTTTGCCATTAAGCTCAAACGAAGTAGGTGTAGATGAATGGCTAGGAAATAGATCCCCCTACTGTTGAAGATGATATGTAAGTAGTACGCTATTGAACAACACCCCTCCCCTCGCTTTCTCTAACCCAGGCTCTTTATCTAGGAAGACTATTAATGACGTTGCGGGATTATACGACTGGATCCTTTGAATAACTTCACATTGGTGTAAAATTTTAGATATAACGAGTACAGACCAAACATATGGAAAATTACCTTGATTTATAGCGCATGTTACACTTTGAGACATATATTCTGGCCGTCAAAAGAGACCAACATCCTTTCTGGAACGTTGCAATTTTGGTTTTCTTGTCACAATAAGCATACCCAAATATCGATAAAAATATTAGTAATGATGCACATGGCTATGTTAAATTTCTTTCTTTTTGAAATATCTTGTTGTTAACAGTCTAACATCCATTTCGGACGATTCTGACCGAGACAAATGGCAGATCAACGATATTAATACCGAACCATCTTCGTCAGGGACAGTAGTGATATCGGCATACTATAGGGATTTAATGAAAACGTCGATATTCGTCTATGCTAGTGTTAAAGGGGAGGCCGGTCGTGGCGATAGACTATTGATAACTCCTCATCGGCAAGAATCTGGTCGCTATATAGTTTCACTTATCAAGTCTAAGACTAATTCTGAAGTTGTGGTCGTCTTCAAGAATCAAATTGAATGTTATGATTTGAATACTAATAGTTTACAACAATCTGTCCGATTAGAAATACAACCTTCTAATGTTTTTGTTAGAGATGACGAGATATTCTTGTCTGCAGCTTCGTCCAACAAAGTCATTATTTTGGGTCTGGATTTTCGTAAAAAAAGAGAGATATTAGTAAAAGACGTAGATGCCAAGGAATCCATATCGGACATGGTAGTTGTCACGGACAAGATGTACGTCACGTTGGCTGTATCCGGTCACGCTATGTCACTCGATATTACAAGAGGCAAAACGGTGCTCACATTCGAGAATTCTCTGAGTGTTGTCACCATGGCTAACAGCATAACAGTTCATTCTGTACTTAATTTAGTATTCGTTCTGTGGGACAAAACTCAACTTCAAATCTATTCAAATGTGGACGGTTGCAGTCTACACGCGGTGACATTCCTACAATCATGGAAAATCAGGATCACACCAGATCACATACTCATCGCTGCCGACAACAAAAGAAATGTTGTATCATTATTTGATATGGTCAGTATCTAATTCATCAAGTTAAGTGTAAACCAAAAGTCATCGAAATGAATATGCAGTGACTAAGTTATCGATGTAAAGAATACAAATATTGTTTTTAAACATGGAAGCATTTATACTGTGGCAGGCGAAGTTGGGTTATTGAAAACATTGAATCTTCCAGGGCGAACAATCCTCATAAATTAACCAGGTCGTCCTAAGTTGCAGTAGTATTTCATGTCTACGACATGATCACATGCTTAAGTTCATATAAAGTTGGACGCATTACTACTAAAAATGCAGTTCACCAATTAGGAAATTACTTACGGGAAAGTTGATCACTATAAAACGACATCCAAAACCTGGTTCATTGTAATGAATCTCCTCCCATACCTAATCAAAGTGACTTTGTGTTGCCAAGAGACTTATTTCCAAATGAGAGTAGAATCAGTTCTTTTTATAAAGCTTATTGAGTTTGGTCTCCAACAACAAGCCAAACTATCATAAGGATGCTTTCCAATTAAGCTGACGTCCTACAAATGCTGCATTATATACTTTCGCAGAAAGAGGTTTGACATATGTTTGCTAACGTCAGCCGCCTGTAGAATACAAACTTCCTACAGCATGACAACATTTGTCGAAAGACAATGATGATGTATAACAATTCTGCATTTTTTCCGGTTCTACTAATATTCCTCAGGATAGGGTCATCAAACTGGTCACATTTCAGAAAGTGCTCTTGACGTCACTTAAAACAAAAGAACGTAAAGCATTCGTCATCAGTGACCTCCCGGTGGAAAGGTCATTAAGTGAAGCATCAAAACTCGGAGATACAGCGATGACTACAAAAGAGCGATTGAAAACGCTCTTTGAAATGCACGAGGACGTTCTATTGGAATGTAAGTTAAATAGCAAATGGTCTTTTGTTTTAGTGTTGATATTTAATCAATCCTACTCCGTTCGACGTAATAATACAATTAAAAGGTATCAAAGTTTGTTAGCACTTGCGATTCGAGAGTTAACTTTACTCTCTCTTTTGATTCTAATTACTTGTCCATATGTGTGAGCATCTAAGAGCCGATGAGATATCATGAAATATTGAATGTGAATACTAGTCTTAATTAATTTACAATGCTGTGTCATAGAAAGATAATGAGTTATTACCAGAGGAATTGTCATAATAGGGTATGCTTTGTATGGGCTAGCGTGAGATTGACAATATGTGCGCTAATCTTCGCAAATTTTTCTTTTAGTCTTATGTAAAGCCGATAATAATGGTCTGCATCTCTACTATAAATTGATTGCTTTCTAGTTTATTGAACACAATTTAGCTTCACTCGTGTTCGGTCGAATGAATAGAGACAAATAACTTCATAAAAACTTTATATAGGTTTGGATGAGAAATAGTCTAATTGCTTCAGTGAAGTAAAGGTTGAAATTTACCGTTTGAATGCGACCCTAAATTCGTTTTTATCTATTAACAGACGATTCGTCCCTATTACAATTCAACCAACAACAGCTAAGAAACCAAGCGATTGAGGAAGAAAGGAAAAAGGTACGTAGAATCGATTAGGTTAGGCATATGAAGCAATGTGATTACAGACAGTACCCTCCCAACACTGAAAATTACATAAAATAACTTCTCTTAAAATGAAAGCAGTTTTTTGTTTCCTCGCTCGAAAAGAAAAATGACCAAATTGGTCGGCAAAAATCATGTACAGTCAGTTTGGAAATTCACATTCCATGGCATTACCGTTTGAATTTACATGAACTGTTCCCGTAGGTGATGGTAGCCAATTTACTTTCCCCGAGCAACAAATCACCCGCATTATCTTAGAATTAGCTGCCTGTGATTATTTTCAAACTTGATAACTGCGAGATGCTTAATGTGTGGACATTTAAACTGTCTTACTCTTTCTTAAAGGGCCACCTCACTCTTCTTCATTGGTCGCTAACTTATTCCTATTTCAGTGGAATAATAATCAGGCAGTTATTTTTACGACGCTTAAGTGACAACGAATGTGGAAGAGTCCCGCTGGGGATTATGAATGAGAACTGTTGGGTGGCTTCCAATTCAACATTTAACTAATATTCGGAATCTTTTCAATTTAGAAAGTCATTTCTGATGGGAAAACTGTAAATTGCTCTTGGATGAAAAATCCAAGATTTCTATGACCCGACCGGGGATGGAACCTCGAACCCCCTGATTGCTAAGCCTCATTGCTTGAAATGCCACCGCCTTAATCCACTCTGCCACAGCACCGGTGTATTGATCGACTTTATGATAAATGAACCAATGTAAAATTGTATTTTTGCAGGAGAAACAACTCCTTACAGATCTGAAAAAGGAGGTAAAATCTCAAAAGAAGACCATCAAATTCTTTCAAAACCAGTTACAAATCACCCGACGTGTTAGTGGCGTATCAGACAAGGTGAGTGTTATATGGTAAATGCACAAA
>KN883682.1:4744-55934 GCA_000934455.1 Apostichopus parvimensis | reverse complement strand
CAGTAAATGTGATAAAGTTCATTCATATTGTTTTTTCATTGTTATATTGTAGATTTCTGATTTGGGAATGACTAAATTAAGACAAACTTATTACAACCCTGATCCAATGATTGAATCTGAGGCAGCTGCATATGCCCGTAATGCACCGGTATCGAGGGGCTCAGGTATATTCATTCATTAATCGTTGGTCGATATAGTAGTTCATTCCTTCCTGAATTATCTTTTTACCTTGTTTTTCCATTATTAAGTTAATGTGGAATCGGCAGAATGGATGTGTTGATGATGGTTGTTGATGTGGCGTCGTTTATTCCTTACTGTTCTCAGGACAATTATTCATTAGACTATGATTGATCAATTTCATTGTGCATAGTCTATACCAAATATAACGAACTCTGAATCAATAATTTTATTAATCGATATGCTCTCTGCGTATCAATATTTACATTATGCATAGAACATTGATTATTTGTTACCAAAATTTCCTTTCCTTTACACTATTAAATATTATCTTACATTTTTTCAACTCTAATAACTACTATCATTTCATAAAATGTATCATTCAATATTTTCTGTTTCAGTCACCTCTTCTCCTCTGAGTACACAGTCGTTAGTGTCCGTAGATGGAGAAAATATGCGGATACACGGAACAAATGTGAAGTTGGAAATTCCTCCCAACGCTCTGACAGAGCCGTGTCCCATCGAGATGAACATTGTATCCGATGCCAGTTTTGAGGCAAATTCGAAATCATTCACGGATAATTCCTCTGTGACTGTGGAACTTCTCCCAAACAAACTTCAGTTCAGACGTCCTGTTCAACTTTTTCTACCACACTGCTTGAAGTTAAAGCAAGACTTTAATCAAGAGCTTGTACAACTTTACGTCAGTCATCACAAGGAAGGTTAAAAAAAATTATAAGTTTTTGACTGACTTTTGATCTACTTTGATCGTTTCTCAGAAAATGTCACTAAAAATTGTAAGCTTGTCTTAATTCAAATCACCCTGTCTGTCATATTATCATTTTAGATGCGTCGTGATTGTGATGTCGGATTTGATTGTCCAATAAATAATCCATATCAGTAATGTCGATCTGGAAAGGAAAAATGCTCTACTTCGTAAATAGTTTCATGTTATGTCATTGTAAATTTATAGAACATAGTTTTCTCATAATGAAAACTTGATGATGTCATCTGAATCACAACGCTCTCGATCCGTCATTATTCTTATACAGGATACCAACCGAATTGGGAAGAATTGCCCAACGCTGCGTTCCAACTCAAGGCAGATCATTGTGTTATATTCCTGCGTAGTTTCTGCTGGGTGACTTACAGAGTTGATGACAACATTGTAGTAGGCAAGAGAATCCGAGTTTATACTGCTGGAAAACCGATTAATCTCAGGGACAGAATTGTCAATTTAGAAGTTGGCTATTATCCAGATCTTCCAGGCTACAGTCAGGTAAACTTTACTTTATCGAGATGTTACATTTTCGAAGGTCATGTGGTACGTGGAAACTCGAGAGATGTGTGTTATTCACTGTAACAAGAAGCTTCACCTGAGTTACATGGAATAGCTGACGGTTTGTATGGAAAACACAATATGTTCAAGTAGTACTAGTCAAACACTGACGAAGCCTGAACTCATTTTTTTCTTTCGGGACAATTCACTAAGATGGAGTACACTTTCATGTTTGTGTTTATAAGAATCCAAATTGTTCTTTACAATTGCATAGGACGAGGCATTGGCAAGTTAATAACATGAAATTAACTGGAAGAATATCACAGCAATGGTATAAGTGATATCACTACATAACCTACATTGGAGTAAATTTGTTCTATTCTTCTATTTTCCCTTTCTTTAAATGATCGTATTAAGTCTCGTACACTTAAATGTAACCTACCTAACGATAATTATATCCTCTTTTTGATAATTAGCAACTAGTTCTGAAGGATGACAATCTTTTAGAACTACATAAGCAATACCTATTCTTAAAAGAAGGACGGAATCCTCTATACATCTATCTCCATCGTACTGTTTCGAAGAATTGGAAATACATCACTCCAATGGAAAACCCCAAGGTAAGGACTTGACTATATTTAGCTTATTCTTTTTACTCTTTTTGAACAATATTGCTAATCTTATATGACACAGTTGCTAACAGTTACGGTCAATATTTTAGGCAGAATGATACGAATAAGTAACATTTTTGTATTGTCTTTGATTTAATATTGTGTCAATAATTCCGTTCATTTCCAGGAAGTATCATTTAAAGTCATTTCAAACTCAGAGGAGAAATCTTGTAACTTTGTCCTGGAGAGGAAGGGCCGCCATCGTGATATCCCGACGTGTATATTTCTCGTGGGACAACAGGACAAGCTTATGCAGTTAACTGCTAGTCCAAAGGTTTGCATGTTTGCTGTGTTATGTCATATCACTTCCGTTAATAACTTTCAATCAACAATTAAATGTGCAAAGATCACTACGGAGAGGTTTTCTGATAGAGTGAGGACTTGCATATTACAGAATATTCTTACATTAATGAAAATAAAATGTCACACTTTTATTTTTAAACAAGGAAAATATATATATATGTCATTTGTGATGCGTTTAGGTAAGCCGTTCCGTGGGGCGATAGCTCATGGTGTCACCGAGACGACGCTCAATGAAGCTGAACGAGTATGGTTGTAGGTTTTAACCCATTTATTACACGCGTGGCTCCACAGGACCACGGTGAAAACTATAAAGTAAAGACATCAAAACATCAATATACAAACATTGGTGAACAAACATATGAATTTGCACAAATCGAACATTTAGAATACTTACATGCTAAGGAACAGTGCTATAGGAACACATGCGACGCCTCTCTGAACCAGGAGAGGAATGAAGCATGTGTACCTCACAAAATACGCAAGTATACATCGATTACGTAAGTGTACATCGATTACATAAGTATGCAAATCGAGGAGGTGGATATGAAAGGCAACCAGTAAAGGGCAGTATTGACCTTTGCCCGACCTCGACCAAGCGGAAATTTCCCTTTGGTCACGCTAAGCAAATAGCACACATCGGCAACGATGACACATGGTATGTTATGTTACTTCACTTGGTGGGATGCATTTATCATTCATAACTTATATGCAGAATGAACCGCTCGTTGATAATACCTGGCCAGAGTGTCTTACTTTCTGCATATTTTTATTTTCGTACCTACAGGTGCTTGCAAGCTGAAACTACATTAATGAAAATTAATGTCACGAATGCAGAGAAGACTACTCGGTTGGAGGGAAAGATGGGGATGTGATAAGACAAAGCTTATTATTCTTAAGTGTACTAATCAGAGGGGGTTTTTTTTCAAAAGAAATGCGCATGGTCGCTCACATGTATTTATCAGATTTCCCGAATGTCCTGTTTGCAAATCTACATTACAAGTGCGCCCACAGTATAGCATCTAACTAACTAGCAAGTTTCAAGCGACAAACTATTTCGGTTTTTATATAGTGATGACCTTTTCAGTGTCAAGTGTGAAATATCGAGTGTTACGTTTGAAAAATAAATCCTTCAGATAGTATTTTTGCTTGGAATTGATAATATTTTGCACCGATTAGCTGGGACCATTACATACTATACATATTTATAACCATTTTGTTTAATCTAAATGAAATTATTAGTCAGTTTGAATGGTTCACATGTTGTTCTTTGTGCTTGATTAATATCGACTTTGAAAATCATTGGAATGAAATGAATTCAGATTGACCAGACTCTGTCATAATTAAAAACTGTAGAGTCGATCGTGTGGATATTTTCAAGTATTTTAGGTGCTTCTATCGACCACAAACTGGATTGGTCTGTTCATATTAATAGCGTATAGTTTAAAATTTAAACTCTAGATTGTATTGCTTGAGGAAATTGAATTCTTTCAATGTAGATGGCAAGTTATAACAATTTTTCCAAATACTCTGTTTTGTGTGGGGTTTGGCGTTATAGCCTACAATTTTCTGGGGAGGCAATGATACAATTATGTATTAATAAATCGATTAGAAAGGCGGGTGATTGGTGACGTGCAGGAGGAGGTGGTCTTTGTGTTTCACTGCCTTGCATGTAGCAAGCTGGAGTCCCTTTGGACCGACAGTAATCACCCCCTCCATGTCCAAGTTATGAGACAAGTAACCCCGCGCAGTGGTAGGCTTCTGTATCATTCATTCCCCGGGCTATTAAAGCTCATAATATTAATTGTAAACGTTTGGTTGTCTTTCTTGCCTTTTATTAACTGCTTTCTGCTTTTCATGTTTTATAGCTTTTCGAGCACAGTAGTTTCAATTGAAGATTCAATAAAGTTATTATTACTCTTACTCTTAATCTCTCACCGAGAAATATTTGTTAGGCTCGCCTTCTGAAATTTAAAAGAAAATTGAGGACTAGACGTCATTTGTTGGCTTGTATTAATTTATATTATATTCATTTGATATCTTGGATGTAATTTGATCGAGGTTGATCAAGAAAACTCGGAAAATGAAATAAATTATATTTTACTAATTAAGCCAATTGTTACAGTTTTGTTTTCTTCCATATTACAATTGAATTTTCAGATGTTCGCACTCGCAACCCGATTTTAAGAAACCTATATCGTATTTAACAATCATTTAATCAATGAAATACTGTGTATAACACTAACCCTACACAAACAAAACGAAGTTAATAGCGCTAACAATTGTTTTATATGGAAGTAAAGATACTGGTGTAATCCGAGAAAAGAAGCTTACTAAATTCCTTAGCCAATAAGGGATGGTACCTAATTAAACTATAACCTTGGCGACTATGGATATATTTAAAATGGTAAATATGGTTGTAAGGTTAGTAGTTACTAATGTTTCACTTTATTTTCACTTAATTTTATTAGATTATTCCCCCAACGTCTATATTAAGTCACATCTACAGACAGTTAAATGTGAAGGGAAATTTAGACGAAATGTCCTCATATCCAAGGTTTTTATATGTTTCCCTTTGCATGAGTATCTACAAACCGACGGCTAACATTCAAGGGTAATTAGGTGTGTAGGAAAGTGACATAAACTGACTGGCAAACAGTAATTGTTTTAACCAGAAAATTTACCATAATGCCTTAAACTTTGTTCTACTTGACACTAATTGACCTCCGTGATTTGTTTGAATTACAGCGTGATTTGGACATTGAACTTCAATCACGGATAAACACTTTATAGATAAAATGATTGAGTTATGCAGAAAGTCAACAAACTGTTATCTTTCGCATGCGGCTGTTGTAGTTCATTGTACACGTCTGTATTTGCTTTAACGGTTTCTAAAATGACTTTATTGACATTGCTTATCATACCACGCGCAGGACAGTATCATACTGGATTAGAGTAGTACGCCATATTTGTCGTTTCCTTTAATTAACTTTCCAAGTAATAACAACCAACCTGCATATAGGCATGACTCTTCATATCCAGTAACTGAGATGTTCAAGAATAATTCTGAATTCCTAGAACAGGGTTGCTGTAATCTTTGAGAATATGTAAGTTGTGTTTGCTATTATTACGTTTTACATCCAGTCGTACTATTTTATTAACATATCAGCAGTACAAAAAATGTGAGTCCAATTTTGATTTAATTACGAGCCTTAACGATCCCGGACTAGCTTGATCACCGTATGTGCCTTTGGAAGGGTAGGCCTACGTTGCAATTGCATTGACTGTCTTTGCTGAATCTTGTGTCTAGGAGGGTGAAGGTGAGAGCGGTGTTCTTTAAGCTGTCCCATCACGGTCCAACTTGTCCGACGTTCATGTTCTCTGTTTTTGTAGACCCACAACCATGATGTTATGAACAACAAACCATAGAGAGCTCCGATGTGAACAGTGCAATATTTTAATATTATAATCTAAGTACGGATTATGCTTTGTTTACGGATATAATTCATAACAGCAGTAAATACTGTAATTGGTTGTGGGTAATTCTGTTAAGCTGTTAACTAATGGCTTGCATTTGTAAGTAGGAACCGTTGTATGGTACTTCTACGATGGTTAATTATATACAATTGATTCCTATAGAAAGAAAGATACTCACTAAAATGGACACGATGTACTTGCTTGTCGGAATTCTTGCAATTACATTGCCGCACTATACAGGTAAGAAGTATCTTAATAAATGTACAAAAATGTGTTTGGTTTTTGCTTCAACTCTTAAGAAATCCAGTTTGATCCCCAAATTGTTCAGTTAATCGATTTAGCTTGCCTTTGTGCTCAGCAGTTCAGGAAATCATCAGGGATGGTGGGTGTATTATGTCAATGGGTTTGATACTGCCTTTGTCTGATCGTCATTAATCGACATATGGAAGTAATCACTCTAAAGAAAGGGATGGAAGACAGTTCAAATAAGGGACGAACAGACTAAAATTACAAAGCCATAACCACCAAATGAAATCAAAAGCTGTAACAAGAGCAGAAAAGAATGATATACTTCATTTTATATATGTTATAAGCCTTACGGGGTATAAATATCCTCCCGGAAGGTAGATCACGATTATCGAGTCTGCTCGTGGTTACTATTCATTCGCCAGCGTTCACACTACGGTGCCCATCGCCCCTGCTGTGTCAGATAGCCCTCAATAATACTAATATTCGATTTATGTAGCTTTAAGTAGCTTTATGTAGCTTCAATGCGCTTTACAAACGTTATATTACCCCTGGTCAATGATAACCTGTCCTAGAGACAATCCGTCCAGGCGGCTGCAGTGACACACTGCTCCCAGTGACAAGTTACTTCACAGGTACCCATTTATCCCCTGGATGGAGAGAGGTATTTAAGATCTTTGCCTTAGGATACACCCGTACTGAACTAGGCAGGAATCGAACCAGCAATCATTGGATCACAAGTCCGACTCCTTAGCCAATTGGCCACCACGTTCTTAAATGTGATCAAACCTTAACAACTGTTGTATATCAAATATCTATCATTTCAGATGGAGCACTTACTACTGCATGTGAACCTACACAGTACTTGGAACTTCATAAACTCGGCATGTTGAGGTGCTCATTTAGTGAAGGATTCCACGGCGTCTTTTGGTATAACTCTACAGACCTGGTGAACGATCGACCGATTCTGAACTTCAAAGAGAACGAAAAATCTGGTGTGGGCTACCTTTCAGGAGAATATGATATTTATCCGAATGGTTCTTTGATTCTAAACCGAGTCCATCTTAGACACGAACAACATTTCACAGTAATATTCTTCAAGATACAGTCAGAAATTCCAACAAATCACATTGTTAGAGTAATCACCATCGGTAAGTTGACTGAAGGATAATAATTTCATGAACATTGTGTTGAAGACATCCTTTAAAACAAGCAACAGAGTGAGATTAATAGTAAGGTGCTCTTTTAATAGACAGTAATTAAGGTTTTCAAACATTTCTGAGAAGCAAGAAATCCTTTAATTACGGATTCACGTTTATTTGGATCCAGATTATATGATGTAACAAATTTCTTGTGTACATTGTTTAAACTACAATTGAAATTCCAAAAGAGTTTCAGTCTATATGAAGTGACGACTGTGGACCAAGTGGCCATAGAAACGTCTCTTACGAGCGACATAGTCTTTGTTGGTGTCAGCAGAAAATCGTATACTTAGGACCTTCTTTAGACATAGGATAAATTCCTTAGAGATGATTGTATACAAGTGTTGTCACCCTTTGACTTACATATATGCATGCTGGTTTGGTGTAACAACTGAAAGAAGTATATTCTGATATCTGGAATCTGCGAAAATACAACAGGATTTGAAAGTGACGTGGTGAACATTCACAAAGCAGCAGCTTTGGCAAGCACAGATTCCCTTTCACAAACGGTGTACGTAGGCCATGCTATTTTTGTTAAAGTGCTTTGAAAATTATATGATGTATGACAGTTTTTAGTAATTTGGTGAAAGAGAAGTGAAATGTGGTGGAAAATGACAAGAGGGGTATATTTTTTATCAGTTCTCATGGGCGTCTCGTCCAGGACTCAAAATAATTTTCTGGCTTTTTGTCCTTTAGAGACGAGGACCTTTGTCTATGCGAATTGAAGGAAATTGAAATTATTAGAGCAAATGTGACAAAGACGTAGGAATATAAGTTTTATAGTGATGTGGAGGCAACCAAAAGCATGGTGAAACTAGTGTATGTTGATATCTTCCATGAACCGACCTGATGTAGGGATTTGCACCGTAATTGGTTCTGTCTAATGTTACGCTGTTCTTTGTGTTATGTCTGTATTTTGATTGTTTGTTTGTTTGTTTCAGTTTACCTTTGAAGAAAATCCTGCTAGGATCAAAACGTAACGCTCTCTAGAATATTAATTAGCAACATAAGGTTTTGCAACAGATGAAAAACATTTTAACAGGTTGTATATGCTATATTTAGAGTGTTACTTTGTCAAAACATGCATTGTAAAATATAAATATTTGTATTACCTTTTTCTAGTAAAACCTTCTGTGGACTTTCCTGTCATTGACAAATGCGGTATCGAGAGCAGGCTTTGTTTATTAGAGGACCCAGGATCTGCTCGCATCGTCTGTTCTGTTGAAGGAGCTAAACCGTTTGTCTTACTTCACTGGACTCACATAACCTCACAAGGAGAGAAAAACATCACATCACTAGAAACATATGTTCCAAAAGAAGGGGGTACTTATGACTCAAATTCATCAATCGAAGTTAATGATTTTGATTCAAATTTACTGATGCTGTTTAGCTGCAAATCTATTTGTCCGTCTGAACTACTTCAAAATAATCGCTCTTCCATTATCCTTCTCTCTAAAAAGTGGCGAGAAATTGTCACAGATCCCATCAAACTTTGGGTCAAACAAGAAAACCGAATGGAATTACTCTGTTCCAGTAAAACAATTAGTTACGTAGTGTGGAAAAAGTATTCGAAAAACCAAGTTGTCGATCTGGTGGTATCAACGTTTATTGGAGAGAAAGCTATCACTGAATTATCGACAGATTTTCGATTGGAAGGGAATGGGGTCCTAACGAAAGAAGCAGTACAGGTGGAACATGAAGGCACATATGCATGCATTTATCATGATGGATTCACAGACAATGTCAACCAATACCAGCTGTTTGTTTATGGTTAGTTTCATGATCTCAGTCTTGATACATTTCTTGTTGCAATATTGCTATAAAAATGTATAAGTTAGTCAGGAATGCAGTAACGGAATACGTGCATTACCAGTAAACCTATACTACCCTCAAGATTTGTAATAATCTTTTAATACTTTTTTTTCCATATTTTGGACGAACATATGTTTTATTTTTGCCTTAAGTGAACATTTTTAAAAGATATCGATCGGTCGATCGGACTTTTTAAATTAGGACGAAGAAAACGACTGACTACTGTTGGTTTTTTAAACGTATTATTTTCGTATTTTTAACTCTTACTAGTAATTCCGGAGCCTTTTCACATCGATATTAAAGGGTGTAAACCAGGTATACATTGTGCAATTGAAGTGGGCGTCACAGGTAATCTAACTTGTTCACTCTTCGGTGTACGTCCAGAAGTGGATCTCACTTGGAAAACGTCTCACGGTACTCAATCCTCGATGATACACTTTTTCGAAGAAAAGAAACATGTTTCAACTGATGGTGTGACCTTTGACATCACGTTCACTTCCTCGTATAAACATAAAGTACTTACAAAAGAGCTTCTGGTATTAGAGTGTGCAGTGGCTGGATCCTACGCTCACTTATTTGAAGCGTCAAGGAAGGTTCAGGTCATTTTCATAGATGGTAAGTTGGTAACCATTATTCAATATGTTATCAAATCCTGTTTAAATTGCACCACTGAAGCTTTTAAGACAAAAGGTAGCATGGATTATGTTTCACTGTGAAGGAAAAGCAACGAGTCATTCTTTGTAAGCCAAGCTTGTCTCAAGTACAAAGATGTCGGTTTTGAATGTCACAATGAAGGCTGAAGATGTAATTTCCCGAAAATTATCTTTTGTAAATGGTTTTACACAAATTGGCAACCATATGTTGCTATTTAGTAACAGAGTTTCATTAATTTAAAGATATGCCAAGGAAGACAAAAGTAAATATGTAAGAGTTGTTAGTAAAACAGTAGGATTAAAATATGGCCGAAAAAGATACCATATCAAAAGAGCAATATGCTAGTCGATGTGATATGGTTTATTAGTAAGGTAGTTTGTAAATTAGTAATCAACAATACACTGCAAACTATGTAGAACAATCAATATTGAACGGGTCATATTAAGGTGGGCTCCTTATCCAAGAACAATTAACGTTTCCCATCTAAAATGACTTACTAAATTGAAAAGATTCCAGATTTAAGTTAAATTGTTGAATTGGAAGCCATTCGACGTGTAATCCATAAGCCCTTGCGGGTTTCTCCTATTATTGTAGTCGCTTAAGCGTCGTAAAATGACTATTGATTATTATTTTTAATGTTAATAATATCCTTTCTCCACAGATCCTCAAACAATTGAGGATGCCACCAAGCCAACTGATTTGAATCATCTCACGGTTGCTATGTTAACTTTGTTCGCTTTCGCTGTCATTGCAGCGATCTTCATTGTTATTATTTTCACAAAAGGTAATGTTGGTAAGATGGTAACATGTGCCATAATTCTCATATATTATCACAAAAGTAGGCAACTTTTCCCATATTTCAATCAATGTAAAGATTCTAAAACAAACTATTTTCCACTATCAATTTTATAGATGAAACTTTAAGAAGGCTGTGGTTTCAGGTGGTTAAAATAATTCCTTTTTATCACTCATGTGTACATAATGGCATTTAAGTCGTGCATTACGGCAACCACATTGTGTGCTTGTAGACTTTATCGTCCTGAAAGAATGAATATTTTATTTATCGACATTGTGAAAAATTCATTCAGAGAAGTATGTACTTGGCTATAAATTTTCTTCGGACACGTTCCTATTAAGATTAGAAAAAAAATGTTGTACCTATAGGAATCTTGTCACCAATATGAAAATGACATTGTGCAGATCCTTTACATAATTGTTTCGTTGTTGATATATTACCATATATTACTATATATTTTATTCTAGTCCGCAGAATAAGAAAAATAAGAAGGAGAAGATCCTCAAATCGGGAAGAGGTTGAGGTAATATCCCAATAACATGCTATTTTCTACCTTCTCTAAAAGTTTATAATTCATTCTTGCAAATGCTACATATTGTTTCTTGCTTAACGATTCACAAATATTCAATGTTACAGATGAAATAATTTCAAGTGCGGCTTGTACCAAGATGTTTCTTATTTCTTTTTCCTTTTGAAGATGAAAGATGTACTCACACCTGAGACCAAGGAAAATGAAATACCAGGTAATTAGCTCTTATTTTTTTTAACGAATAATGTAAATTTCTGCATAAATTACTCCAACAGTTGTATTGTACTTGAGACACACAAACGTAGGAAATCATTCGTATTCAAATGAGCATTACAAACTTGCAAGTTCAAGGCATTTGATAAACCTGAAATGCTTACCTTTCTTTAAATACCATGTACCCATATTGTGATATTTAACAGTACTGTTAATGGAGGTTAACTACTTTTCAAGTAAACTTTTGAGAAATTAGTTCACAAAGTGATCAGATGATTCACTTTTACGGGAAATTTCCAGGTAATTTTTAATTCTCCCTCAAACCAACCACTTCAAATAACGAAAACTGTAACAAGCAATATCTCTATCCTTCCACGCCATGTGTTATTTTGTTGGTTCTATAAATAAAAAACATAACTTCGTGTACAAAGTCGTAATTTGCATAAGGACATTTTTCTTTCCCTTTCTCTCAAAATCAGACAAAACTAAGACATTTCTCGACGAATTGCGAATAAGTTACGAAAATATGTATAATTCTATAAGACCATTACCATTCATGCGAGACGATGCATACGGTGTGGAGCAACTTTATGTCGAAGGTGGTCTGGAACTAAAGACTAGCTCCATCACTGAAAGGGGTGAGTGGATGACGTTGACAAATTACAATGAACTATTTAATAATCCTCGAATCAAGTCACGTTTAGTTGTAGTCGAAGGAGATGCTGGTCATGGTAAATCAACTCTAGCCTTGAAGTTAGCTTACGACTGGTGCACGATGAAACAAGATTCACCTTTGAAAGATATTGATATTTTGTTGTTTTTCCGGTTACGGGATTGGCCAAATAAAACCTCAATTTTTGAAGCAATCAGAGCACTTTTACTTCCGATGGACTCAACATTTACAAAAGAAGATATCATGAATATTATTTTTCATGCGAAATCAATATTGCTCATACTTGATGGCTACGATGAATTTCCAGGTAGAGATGTTGATACTGACATCCGGCATATTTTGCAGAGAAGTCTGTTTCAAAAATTTCAAGTTATTTTAACAACCAGAACAAACTGCCTCCCTGAGTACATTACTCCTAACAAGGACTTGATCAGATTGACTGGTTTTAACGAAACAGCTCGAGTTAGCTATCTCCATCGTGTGGTTGAAGGCATCAGCGGCGTAGAACCTGTCGACGAAATCATGGAACGTTTACAGCTAAACTCAATGCTTGGGGACCTGTGTCAGGTACCTTTATTCTTTGTAATGTATGTCCACTTAGCGTTAAGGGATAAGGCAAGCATAGATGTCGATTCTGTTACCGCCTTCTTTCGTTACGTCATTGCCTGTTTCCACAGGCATCAGGCATCGAAATTAAGCCATAACAAGGGTTCACAACTGAGTGCTCCAGCCTTCGATCACGCAGTACTTGATGAAATAGCATTTAAAAGTTTAACGAAAACCGACAGCCAAAAACAGTGGACAAAGGAGGAACTGTGTACTGAAATCAGCGATGAATTTTATAACCACTACATTCAAGTTGGCATTTTAGTTGAACAGCAGTCTTCATCGTTTCTTAATCATAAAACAATATTGGACTACGATGCTATTCATGCAAAGACAATTCGAGTAACATTCTTCCATAAACTCTTTTGTGAATGGTACGCAGCTCATTATTTATCACGCTTCGCATCCAACGCGTCGAAGACTGAGCTTACCAATACACTTAAAACACTTGACCCCTTTGAACTTCAGTATGTCTATCGATTCACATGTGGCCTAAACAAAGAAATAGCCACAGATATCATAACTTACTTAAAAAGCACTCCAGATGGTGACAATTTCGCGATATTGTGTATTATGGAACAAACTGGAAATATCGAGTCCATAGCTAAAAATATTACCGAGGTGTGCTCCGATAACTTTCTCGTTAGTAAAGACAACAGCAGACTTGTACAACGATCTACCTTACAACTAATTGCCATAGCATCAAAAATGAAGGTAATCTATATCAAGAAAATTTAAACATTTTGTTTACCTTGAACGAGTAACTATCTTACCAATTAGTAACGTGTTAATGTGTTTCTTAGATGGTCTTAATGTTAGTATTGTACAATTTGAGAGGGGTACATTTTCATCAATTTCATGAGACGCGGTTAGTATGCGACGGGGAATTTCCGCCGCCAAATTTTTACAAAGTGGTCATTGCTCTACCGATTCAAAGAACGAGGTTATAATACATAGTTGTTACTGTCAGGAGATAATATGATATGATTGTGTCAAGATTATACTTAGTACTAAGTCATAGCAGAGATAGTTTCAACGTCACTCCATCAAGTATCTACTCTCACCGGAGAAAAACCCCTCCATCATATCCTTTATATATTGTTTCCGTTCTTCAACGTGCAGATTCCAATTGCGTGGTTTCATTTAGAAGACTGTGTAGCCAATGTGCAGCTCGATCGTCCACGTATCCACTTGACATCTGGATTGGCAGTAGACACGTTGAAACATGTGAAGGAATTGAAGATCACTGAAATGGGTCGAGAGCTTACATGTGAAGAAGCACGCAGTGTGATCAAATTCTCACTTAATTGTGATGGTTTGCAGGTTTTAACGTAAGCCGAAACTGTGACAAAGAAATTACAGTTTCATTTTTCATTTGGTTTTGTTACTCTTGTTACTACTTTCAAACGGAAATGATAACAACCTTTATGCTTGAGTGAACGCTATTTTTTTTTTTGGGGGGGGGGGGGCAAATGTAACCTTTACTTAGCCTGAATCACTTTAGAATGTGACACGAAACATAGTTCAGAGGTTAGTTACAATGGATTTAATGAAGAATTTAATTTTTGCTCATTTTAGTTTTGTTTTGTGTTGATTTGTAATGCATAATCATGGTTGTATTTATGAGATAATTATTTGAGAATGCCAATAAACAGAGTATAAATTAATGTGTTGCTTTGTTCATATAAATATCTTTGCAGGTTAAACTACTGCCTATTGCCTAAACGTTTCGAAGAGGAGTCTTTCCTGCAAAAGTTTGGGAAAGCAAATACATCTGGTGAGAATAAAAACAACCGAATTGAATTGAACAGTCAAACAACATCCAGTAGCATTAATAAATCAATGCAGTAAAGTTTTCGCAAATCATTTATTGAAATTTGAAACTCGGTAGCCATCCAGTATGATTGTGTACAATTATGCTTTATTTTACTTCACATTTATATGTTCACAGTATTTTGGTTACCTACAACAATATGGTATCGTCTGCGCCCATCAGGTCAATGGGAGGTGAGTAGACATATCCACTAATGAAACGAACGAACAAAACAGAAAGATTTTTATGTTGTAATTACTTATTTTCTAGTGAAAACGTACAGTATTTGAACAATTTATATACGTTTAATTTACGATTTAAAACTGGGTGTTATTGTTTCTTAATTCAGCATAATTCTTGCATTAATATTTCAGACACGTTATGGAGGGAAAAGATTATCGGAAAACGATTACAGAAAAGAGGTTCGACTTTTGTTTAAATAATATTTTTTACAAATTTGTTGCAGCTGGAAACCTAGCTAACTATTGGAGTTTTTTTTAATAACAGGAAGCACAATGGATATGGTTACATGTAGTTTACATACATTTTGTTGAAAATAATATGATACAAATATAAATGCACATATGTTATAGGAATCATTGGGTTTTTTTTTCAATTGCTTAACCGTTATGCAAACACACTTTTTTATTTTTTTTTAATTCATGATGCTTTTAATTACATATTTCATATGTTTCGTTTGATAAAGGTTAAGAATTTCCGTGAAGAATGGAGGTATGTACAAAATGTCTTATTATTACATTTTTATATTCATATATCGGCACAATTCCAAACTTAATATGAATTATGTTAGCAGGCATTGCCAAAAATCCCCCCCCCCCCAAAAAAAAATATTTAAGTGTCACTGTTAAAGTGTTAAATGTATAGAAAATGAATGCAAAATTTTCACATATTACAAAGAGCAGTTGTGGCGAGCGTGTTTTCTTATTTTACACAACAATCCGGTGCTTTATTTACAAGTTAAAGGATACTTCACACATACGTTTTGTTCTTTTTCTTATCGTATTTGCAATCAAACGGATTATTTTTTACAACTAATTATTCATACCGTTTGATATGTTTGCTCTGTTTTAGTATAGATAATATCGTCACTTTGATAAGGGTAAAATGAAACGTGATATTCTTTATTACCAATTACCAAGAGACATATTGGTTGATTAACTTTATAGAAATGTACACATTGAGATGTTTTATTCTTCCTTTTAGAGACACAATACGGTAGACGTCAAAAAGTACACAGAGAGAACCAGCATCACAACGAATATAAACTTATATATCGAATATTTTGAAATGATGTAGTTTAACTATGTAGTCGACTGGGCAGCCAACAATGCCATTTCCCACACCTTAAATGTTATTATGTATCATATTCACGTTGATTGTATTTTAGTTATCCAAATAAGCAACTGCTAACAGGTTTTTGCAACATAATTACTGAGTGTAAGACCTATCATCGATGACTTTGAGAATCACATCTCTAATATAAGTAATGCATGGGAATTCCGTATTAAGCTGTTTAATTACGCATAGTTATAATAACTAAAACGTTTCAAAAAGCCGTTCTGAAATCATGAAAACTCTTACACCTGCATTTCTTCTTTACTTTTATCATATGGCATGGATTTTGCAACTGGATGAATGCTGGCTCATTACATAAATTGAATGATGCATTGATATAGTACATAATAAAATGTTATAAAATAACTTTACATAACTATCCATAAGTGTGCCGCTTTGCTTTTAATTAATTATATACTTTTAAATATAATAATAATAATAAGATTTTCACGATGAAATAACAAGAATTAAGAAACCATTCATAATGGATCAACTAGGAAAATGTGATGCAAGCTACATTTTGATAGTTTATCATCAGAACTTTCATAAATTCTCATCAGAACATTAAACACATCATTATGGAATTAAGATTGTCTTGATATGAGACTACGTAATATAGCTTGAGTTAACCATGAACCTGTAGGTTATACGATGTATTTGTCATATTAGTGCCCATTCAAGAAGGAAAGAAGACAGTTTCGAGTAATGAGTCGAATTTGCGGTAAAACTTATCGGTCATTCGACGCGGGCTTCTTGGATTTGGAGCAAATAATTTCATTTTGCGAATTTAACTTTATTTTGTTGGAAAGAAAAGGAAGCAAATCACATGTACAATTGGTAATTATTATACTTTTCAGAAGCATAAGTCAGTGTGATACTTGTAGACTGTAATTTATCGAAATGTATAAATATATACAATGTAATATCGATAGCTCTTCATGGATAACGATCCTATTGCGACGGGAACGTTTCACACGTCAATGCGATACTTGATCAACTATGGTTCAGCTTACCTAGTTTCCAGTAATGGTAACTCTATTTGCTAAGGAAAAAAAACTGACTTTGGTGTACCATTATATCTGTTCACTTCTAATTATTCCAACTTTTCGGCCGGTCCATGGGAACATATGTTTCTTCAAGTGACTGCAGCTTTCTTTGTGGTACAACCTTCAATGTCGACGAATGACATTTCTAATGGATAACAGAAAAGAATGTGAGAGCAGAAAAAAGAAATAGAAAATATCACCTGAAAAAATACTGATCCAGGTACGGATGTCGAGTTATAGAACATAGTTTAAGAGCGCCACATTATACGTGATGATAGCGCTCCTGTAGAGATGCTTCAGCCGATACTCATAGCTAGTGCAGTAACTACTGGTGCCACCTGTAACACATGTTACAGTGTTACGAACACAAAGCAGTAATTACTGATGCACGGTTGTGGGAGAGAACAGTAGTAACAGGTGGCACCAGTAGCTACTGTACTAGCTATGTGTTTGAAGAAAAGATGATACGGTACCGCGGTACCGTGCTCGTAACATACGTAACATGTGTTACAGGACATGAACAGTAGTTACTGTACGAGCCTTGGGTATCAATCTGGTTGATTGTAGCATATTGTTGAATCAAAATAAAGACTGTGGCAGTACGTGATAAGGACGAAACGTTCTTAAGGGTTATTAAAGTAAGGGCAGGAAATTACTGCTGAAAAAAGCATTTTTCAATGAAACAACTGTAATCCAATTCGAACGATTAAATGACTAATCTTTTACGGTAGTTATTGTATATAGTATATATTGTTCCATGGAAATGGATATGCTGGAATGGAAATGAATTTATCTTTTTCATCATCTACTGCTCATCATCATCTGTGGTAAATGAAAAAATGAGAAATTTCTCTGTACCTTCTTGAAAGATTTCTTCAAAGCTGTACTTCCTGGGCGAAGGGACGGACACTTTCTCCAACATTCAAAGAGTAAATCATTTCTGCTCGGAAAACAAATACAATTGTGTTCTAAAATTACTTATAAGTATTTACTTTTCGAATGGTATCAAACGCGAGTTCTTTCCTATGAATACTTGCCTCAGGTTTAGATTGTACCACATATTTTGTGTTTTTGGTGTATCCGATGGGTTATTTTTGAGGGAGTGGGGTGGGAGATGAGAAATGGGAAAGGTTTTGTTGGGGGGGGGGGGCCTTTGTCATATCCTGCTGATATTGTCTTACCTATACTTCAGACGTTCCACAGTAAGAATTCCAAGGTAACTTTAATTTATGTAAATTGCTCACAACTTAGAGCACAATAAATCGTTCATTGAAAGTCATTTACCTGTATTGGTTATAAGTGTGTGGCCAGGAAAGTTCCGTTACTGTATCAAGCCGAGCGTCATTGCTGTATCCAGCTGTTGGAAGCACTGTTGAATCTTTGAATACAAGGTTACGATTTAAACGAGACTCACAATTGAATAGAAAGCAGTTTTAATGTTGCACGTTGGTGTCATTCAATAACAGAAAGTACACTGAACTAATTACACGAAATATGGGTTATAAAAACCGGCGGCAATTTTCTCTTTCCTGAAAGGGACTGAAATGAATGCTAATGATGGTTCTAGCAGTGAATTGTTGAAAAGAATTTATTGAGGAAGTTTCCATGCAATAAAGACATTGATGTTTTCGTTTGTATTGCTGAAACTAAGTTTGGATAATACAATAATTCAACCCACGTTAAACAAGAAGGCTTCACTGAATAAAACAGCTATTCGGGAGGTCATGATATTGAACTTTTGACACAGGTTTGCACTATTTGAGTTTTGATCCAGTTAAAACGACATAAATCACCTAACGCGTCAACCTATTGATGAACAATACTAATCAAATGGTCAATGACGGTCAGAATAATCCATTAAGCAATATCTGCAATTTAACGTCTCTGCTGCATGTTAGTGTAGATGGCATCAGCCTTGAGTTCCAAACTTACCCAAGATATATAGATTAAGCTTAAACATTTCTCATCATAGCACTGATAAGGCAAAATTTTGACCTTCATCCCAACGAACTCTTAAATTACTCGGTCTAGTTGGGCATATAGTGAAACTGTTTACATGCTTAGATTGTGTGTAGAGCTGGTGATATCTATAACAGGAATAAGGGAAGGAAGTCATAGCTCTCGATCTCTATCGGGAGCCGAGGGTGTCAAACATGTGCTTGTGCACTACGGAAAAGTTCGAAAGAGTTTCATTTCGTTTTTGAACCATATCGTTGGTCTGTTTTAGTCTGCTTCAGACAGAAACTCACTTCGGTGAGAATTTTAGTTATTAAATAATGGGTGTTGGAAGGTACACGTCCAATAGTTAAAGTTAGCGCAACAATGGGCTGCAACTGCCGCATCTTAATCATTGTGTTTATGCTAAGGTTAATGCATCCGCTTAACTACTCAGGCGTTTCTCTTACCCCCAGACATGAGTTCCCATGTCATCACTGCAAATGACCAGATGTCGCTTTCCTGCGTGTATTCATTACGATGTATCGATTCGGGTGGATACACCTGTGGCCGAAATGAAACCTAAAAGAACCAAAAGAGAAAACTCAAACTTTTGTGAAAATCATGATTATTAACTTCATGTGAAATTTACAGTATGGCTTCGCATTTTAATGTATTACTAGAAGAATATGAAGTTCATTAAGAACTACTGTGTTTGAAATTAATTAAAAAAATATTTCATCTTTGAGTAATGGAAGACAAACCTGTGACTTTTTGACAAGGATTGATTTTGTAGCATCCATAGAAAGGCAGAAGTCATAGAGTTTGCAAACGCCTTGCTTCGTAAATAATACTTTCTTGCTTTCCAATCCAGGATGAACAAACTGGCAAAAGAAAATAAAAGTAAATTGCGAAAAAAAAGAGAGATTTGTAAGTGATTGTAGAACTTCAAGGTATTTTGTTTGACCTTTAAATAAAGTTAGATTTCTTAATTTAGATGTCACGTTATTCATACAAAATAGAACCAGAACGAACTTTACCCCGTAAGAGTGGATTAGCTCTAATCCATCTAAAATTCCCAGAATATAGGTGATGACATCTCTTAATCTTATGCCTTCAATCATATTCAAGACACTGCCTTCTGTTTTTCTGGCTGTCATATGAGCTGCAAGTGTACCACACGCAAGGTTTTCATGTAAAAGGTGGAGTTGACCTTGGAAAAAAGGAAAAACACGTTGTAAGAGGAGAAATTTAATGTAAGATATTAACAATAATAACGACTTTAACCACGTCATTGGCAAGTACATGTTCAGGTACACAGGAATTGTTTGTAAATTGAACAGGTATACATATACAATGATGTCCGCTAAAAGAGCAGTTCGTTCACTTGAACTAGCATTTGCTGTTACATGAACGTTAATATGGTATTTGTCATCGTTGCTGATGTGATTTTTTCCTAAGCGTGGTTGAAAGAGAAATTTCCGTTGGGTCTAGGTCAGACAAAGGTCACCGATGACCTCACACAAAGGTGTTTATGTGTTTACGATGTGACCTTTTATTACCGCCTCCCTTCTTTGCATATTTACGTAACACATTTACTTGCCTTCGTCGTCCTATCGTACTGAAATTAGTAAAGTTTTAATCACTGCTTCCAAATTGACCTCATGCTGGGTCACTCCTGAATCTGCCATTTTGAAATACCTGCGTTATATGAGTTACATGGTTCATTCCTCTCCTAGTTCAGAGTGGTGTCGCGTATGTACAATCTAGTAGCCAACGTGTTCAGCTTCACTGAGCGTCGTCTATATAGCTCGGTGACAGTTTTCACTTTTCTTTGCTTAGTATGTTACGGTACATTATTGTTTAATATGCTAAGCTTTAGGCCGAAACGAAACGAACGTTAATATGTTATTTATTTTCCTTTGCTTAGCTTCGGACATTATTTTTTTTTAAATCTGGTTAAGCTTTAGGCCTAAACGAAAGAAGTTCACTACATATATTTTGGTGAGATATGCATCAACATTTAAACTACATACAAAAGGTGTTGCAGCAATGTAATGAATCTCACTGTATAGGAGCCAAAGACTTAATCTGCTGCAGCATCTGATTGATTTCTCTTCATTAATATATATTTATATTCATGAATATTTATTCATCTTCATGAATATATATTTATGTTCATGAATATATATTTATCTTCATGAATATTTATATATATATATTCATAAATAAATACTTATCATCATGAATATTTATTTGTATTCATAGATTTATACAAATAATTATGCAGATATATTTATGTTCATGGATATAATATTAATATTCATGAAAGTTAAATATAAAGTCACAAAATACCTGAGGATATGCAAATGCCTTCCAGTTTTGTAATATAGTCCGACATCGGTAATTCTAGAGCACGTTTTGCGAACAAATCCCAGTGTACATCATTGGTCGTGATAGCTGCATCTGGATCGTTATTCCATATTAAAATAAATATTATTCTTTACTGATAACAAAGTCAAAATCGACAGTGATATAATTTCACTTTCATAGTAAATATCTATGTTATTTGATACTCTATAGCACATGACGTATTTTCGTCATGTCTTGTGTAATCTTATTCAAACGAAAAATAATGCATTGTTAATTTACTGAAATAGTTTCATGTTTCTCCATAAGCTTTTTTACCGTCGTCTATACTTCGCCTTGCATGACTATATTTTGGAGTCTCGAAAGCATATTTATGTAACAAAGGACAACTTTTTAAACACTCCATGGCCAAAAAGGTTGATTGTCTTTCACGAGAGAGTGCCAGATAGCACACTCAAACGCCCTTGTTCTTTTTCTCGAATATTGCATTTATGATAATATTTTAACCTTCAGTAGTAGACTGTGTACAATATTATATCTATGAACATAAGGAAATTGTTTATATAGAGCAGAAAGGGTAGATTATCGAAAATATATAATTTACTCCTCCATAATAAGTAGCAACATTTGTTTACACTGAGAGTAACAAATACAGTCAAATCAAATATTGCGTGAGATTTAACATATTGTTACCTGAAGCGGTGGTTATAATAACACATTTAGTGTCTAGCGATTCTTTAATCGTACCCATCCATCTGGTGTACGATTTACCAATATTTAGAGTAACGACTTTGCATAGGTCCTCCTCATGATAAACTCGGAATTCTGGAAAACTCTCATCAATCATTGAATAAATCCCTAAAAAAAAAACAATCAATAAAGAAAAAGCAATAATAATAATAAAGTCTATCTTAAATATTTAATGTCCCAACATGATGAACCAACTTTCTGCATACCAAGTATTTCTAAAGGTTAAGGAATGAACCACAGGGACGAGCAATCACGATTGTGAGGAACTGTGTCTATTGGTTTGAGCAAACAGGATATACGACCAATGAAATCCTTACTGTTCAGTTTGAAAGGACCCTCAAATTTGTTGATAAGTTAGTAATTAGTAAGTAGTAAGTTAATAATTTAATTTCGTTAAGGAAATCAATGATTAGAACTTTAAATTACAGTGAAAGTTTCATATGTTGTAAAAAGCAAGCTGCATTTACTTAAAGAACATTAAAATTCATACCATCAAAGGTGTACATGGGGGAAAAAGTAAGTAGACGATTTAACCATGTCAGTCCGAGCTCATTATTTGAAAAAGGACTTGTTCACTTCCTTAAATATTTAACAACGTCCATTTGTTTATTAAGTAGAACTTGCACATTAAATGGTTTCAGCATAGCAAATTTATGACCAATGCTAATCTTATAGGTTATTACATAGGTTGCAATGATCCTCACTTGAAACGAACAGTAAATGAACATTGCAAGTGTTTTACCATGTTCTGCTACCGGTTTTGTTACCCGTCGTGACACATTGCTGTTATTATGCGGAAGTTGCGGAAGTTCTACACTGAATCTGGAATTTAAAGAAAGGTGTAAGATGTGTTTTATCAAAACTTCTCATGTCATAGATGCAACAGGAACTTTCTTAGCTGATAAAACTACCCGGTGGCAAATATTTAAGTTTTTAACAATGTTTTTCTTTTTCGGTCATGAAAGCAATGTGTCGCCGCTCCAATGGCGCTGTAACAAATAAACTGGTAAACAAATTCTCAACAGCCTACATTAAATCCCGTACCATACAACATTGTCACGTGTTTAGAGCACACCAAAGAGAACAGTAGAATGATCGAAATTGAAGTAGCTTACCTTTGTAGAGTCGGACGTGTTTTGCGAGTTTCTGCAAATATTGATTCAATAAGAAACGATTCTTTATTTCCCTATGCAGACGTGTGGCACTTCATAGGTTAATAAAGTGATAAAGTGTTATAACACAAACCTATTACAGGTTATGTCACTCAGTTGACATGGAGATTATTCGTATTTCATGTCAACAATAATTATTAAAGTTAATTATATATGAAGTAGAACATTGCAATGAACTTCATGTGCAGTATCACCTTGTTTTTATATAATAATATTGTTCAATTAATATCTACCAGCGGTTTATCCCAGCGATAGGTTTCAAAGCGTTTTACAGACGTTGCATTACCCATGGTCAATGATAACCTGTCCCAGAGGTAATCCCTCTAGTTGGCTGCAGGTATATACTGCACCCAATGACAAGTTACCTCACATGTACCCATTTAACCCCTAGGTGGAGAGAGGTAATTGAGATAAAGCATCTTACCCAAGGACACAACGTAATGAACTAGGCAAGAATCGAACCAGTAATCCTTGGATTATGAGCTCGACGCCTTAGCCAATCAGCCACCACGCTCTCATACATAAAAATGTATCTGAAGTTTTAGTGCTTTGTAAAATCGGTAGGAACTATGCTGTACACTTACTCACTGATGTCAGCACAGGTTGCTCACTGAGAGATTCCTCTGACATTTCGCAGGGCAGTGTGTCCTGTGGTCTTTGGAAAAATAATGAATCAGAAGTCTGTTAACTTTGATATTTCGCTTCAATTGTTTTTACTTCTAAACATAATAAGGTTTTAGGGAATATCATCATATTCAGTAAGGAAGTATTGAGCAAGCCATTACCCTAGTTTATGTTGAGTCGTACATTGAGCAATATAGTCTGTTTTCATTTTTAAATGGGGAATATTCTTTAAGTTCAGTTAATTTTAGACACTTATATTTATTTTTAGGTATCTCCAGCTTATAACGGATGTTTTCGACATATTTACACTTATCTTGAAATACCTAAATATATAGAGTAGAATTATTAAGAACATTCAGATTAAAAAAATCGTAAATTACAAATGGATTCAAAATACTTCTATTTATTGTAATATATCTTTAAATCAGTGAATGTGTAATATCTATATATGGGTGTCTTCAATTTGGGGGAGAGAAGACCAAACTCATTTTCACATGCACATCTATGAAAGTATTGAATGTGTTTATTCTTTCGGGAACAAAGTAGCCTCAATATATTATAGCAAGGTTACTTACATTTCAGGATGCCAACAATGTGCTGAAATTGAAACGCCAATAATAAGTGAAAAATTGTTCTACTTTAAAAGGTATTGAAAATATACTTATAAGAGCATTAAGTAAGTAAAGAGCTACGGTGTAGTTGTGTAAATTTGTGTAGCCTTATAAATTTAAATTTTAGAAAGATCAGGACTTAAAACATGATGTAAGAAAAACCAACGTTTTACTTTATTATGTTAATTATATTATCATTGAAACGTTTAGAAAAAATCAAAGAATAATAAAAACACTCACCATGCTTTGCAGCCCATAAGATACACATGATAATTATCGCTGTACAAGTGACTGTTATTGGTACCAAGATAACTGGAACTGTTTGTTCAGTAATTCCAGCACTTTTAATGTCGACGTTTGACCTGTTGTCTGTTACATAAACAAATGTAAGTACAAAAATAATCGAGATGAATACGATTTCATTAAAATAATTTAAGTTTAAAGGCGCTGCTCTTTTTTGTTTTTCGATTTTTTTTTCTTGTGGCTTAACTCTGTTTCGAAAAGTCTGACATGGAATATGCAAATAATAAAACAATAAGAAACATCTATTTCCATTCTATTCTACGGTTCAAATGTTTGATATTTGTTGCTTTGTACCCTTTTTCGAACGCAAAAAAAACTGAACGAAAAACTAGTGGAAACTGTAGTTTGATTAACCTTGCAAACGATCTTAGAAATGTTATAATCGTTTAACCCAAAGATTATCTAAAAAGGATGCCAAAAAATAAATAGTACGGTTTTTCGTAAACATGAAACACACATATACCTGTTGCAATAGTTCGGCCCTTTACGACATAGGTACTGACTTTGTCGACGGTGTCATTAAAATAAGTCAACGCATGACATACGATCAACCCCATCTTGGTACGAGGTGAAAATTGTACAGTTGAGGTAACGTTAAAACTTTGTGTTTTGGAATCCCAAGAAACAGTATCCTGGCTCAGCCGAGTAATTTGGCTACTACGGACTCCCTCCTTATCGATAACCCACGTAAGGTTTGGTGACGGTCGTGCACCTATGGCAACACACGTTGCCTTGACAGAACCTTTGTAAGGAACTTCAACTGTTGTTTTACTGGATACTACGTCACCGTTCACAAAAAGAGTCAGAATGGGTAGTTCTGTGAAAAGCAGTCAAATAAAATATTGTCTAATAATATCATCAATCCTTATTGTCCTCTTCTTCTTTTTTCCCCTTTTTGATGAAAAATCTTGTTAAACCCAACTTGATAGAGGAATATGACTATGAATTAACTTTTAAAATTATATAACACAGACAAAACAAAACAAGTATCACATACATTGCTTATACATTGCAACAATTAGCATACAATAGTTTCACATTCTTAACAAACACACTGAGCCCACAAGTTCATATTCGATTAAGTTATTAGGCTTTCGTAGAACTGCTAAAAAGAAATACACTAGTTAGTTAAGCATTCATTATCTATTGTGATAAATAACATACTTTTGTTTCAAATGAGTTACATCGTGACAGCAATGCTTCAGCCTATTGCATATTTAACATATGAGGAGACCGACAATACATATGTATTTCGAATTAATGAATCATTATAATAGTATATACTTGTTTCTGTATTTTATTCTATAAGGATACTGCAATCGCTACATTGCTTCTTTCGTTTCCCATGCAGCTTCAGTATCAGCAAGATAAATGTACTATTTTGTTTTTGACTGCCATTTTAACCAAATATTAATATCCGTAAAAGCAAAGTGTCTGGCTAAGACACTTGATAATCCGTGTTGTAAGGTATAAGGTGTTATCTTTAATTCTAAGTTAAGTTTTTTTCCTTAACTTGTGTTTACAACAACCTATAACCATAGTAAAAGAGCCAATTTTATTTGCCATGATATAGGTATGACAAATTGGCTTACCGTAGACGTAATAGTAGATGGAGATATATGATTTTGCCAGAAAAGAAATATTATCACTATTTCGTCCCATGCAAGTTACATTCCCAGCTTTGTAATTCGCTGATATCATTATTTCCGTGGTCGAATCATAAGTTTCATCATCATTGATGTTTTTGGTAACTTCATTTTCTGTTTCGATGGTATTTATGAATTCCCCATCGATCAGCCAGTCTAGCTGCCAGGGAGGTCTTGCGCCAATAGCACGACACGTTATGTTAATCTCGTCCTCCTTTTTAACATAAAGCTCTCCAGTGATATGTTGATCTTTGTATGTTAGGAAAAGACGTGGATGAACTGCAAGAGAAAGATGTTACATAGAAAGTATTGACAGTTAAAATGTAATTGAAACATGACCAGTGCTATGCGTACTTAGAGTTAATCAGCGACAAGGTGTTCACGTGTAATGTTATGTACATGGACTGATACCTTTTCTATATACCTTTAAGTTAACATAGAGACCAAATATGTAATAATTGAAGAGGTAAAAACCAAGAAGAAAAAAGAAACAAAAATATGACACACATCCAAGTGAACTTCTAGATAATGAAACAAAGTCATCGAGAGCACGAACAAACCATAATATTTAGAAAGTAAATTGTAGTAAATTATTGACTTATATCTCATACGCTGGGAGTCTGAACAGCTTTCTTGTCTCTGTGTCGTTTATGGTTTGTGGGTAAATTAACGTCACTTGTTTTGTTAATATTTCTGACATCAGAAACCCATTACAGAAATGGCGCTATGAAAGGTATATCATTGAACTGACCGTAGTGGTGTAGTGACCCATGATTTTGTCTTGCCGAGGAGGGGGGAGGCGGGGGAGGGGTGGAGTGGTCGGGTTAAAAACAAATCATCATGGGAGGTATAAGTTTGCTTAAAGTAGTTTGAAGAGATGAGTTGTTTGAGCGGAATGATTTATTACGTCATCTCTGAAATCATCACAAAATACATTATGTGTATTTTTTAACTTCATAATACGTCATTATTAGGATATTAGGATACTAACTTAACGAAATGTGGACATAAGACCTGCTTTAAAGCCATGGAACGCCACCTTTACATAAATTCGAGAATTTAAGGTATATTCAGTTTATTTCGAGATAAATTGAAGATATCTAGTATTAAATTGAAGATATCATGAATTATTTCAGATTTCTCGCATTTACAATTGACGATATCATGAATTACTTTAGATATCTTTGATTCAGTTTGAGATATTAAAAATTGAATGTTCGATATATTCAATTTCATTTAAGATATCCAAAATTGAATTTGAGATATCAAGATTTGAATTCGAGATATCAAGAAATAAATTTAGAGATATCAAGAATTCAAACTTTAGAGCTAACAAGAAGAGCCAAGTGTATGGTTCTCCATAACAATATTTCCTTCATTTTCTGTCATTTCCGTTACATTTCTAGAATTTTAAATGATGAATTTCCTTAAATATCCGTTATTGTTCGAGATGCATCGTCTGCAGCCACCGCATTGCTGAATCCAATTCCATCACCAGCCACAGCACCCATCTCACACACAAGACTAAGGTCACATCACTTGCACAACCTCTAATGCCATCTATTTGATCATTTGTAACGTTTGCGGCATCCAGTGTGCTAATGAAACCTAAACCACCCTCAAGAAGCGTTTCCATGGTCACAGATCCACAGTCAAAACCATGAAGACTGAGACCCCAGTTGAAGAACACTTTAGTCTTCTCAACCATACCGTTAATGACTTGTCGCTACAAGGCATTACATCCTTAGGTAGCCTTCCTGACATAGTACGACTCAGCAGAGAGAGTCTGTGGATGCAACGCCTTCGCACCATTCAACCTCTTGGGCTGGCTCAACATTCAGGAAGGACCTGATTAACCTTTCTTCTGCCCCCCCCCCCGCTTCATCTCCCCTCATTCCCCTCTTCTCCTAGCTCTCTGTCACCTCTTTTCTCCACTCTTTCCTGTCTCTGTCCTTCTGCAGTTCATTCCGTACTATTTGCCCTTAATCTTCTATTTCTCCTTCAACAGTTTATCTCCTCTCTCCCCTCCTCCCCCTGTTGGTTTCTTTCTTCGCTCCACCCTTTGTCAACTAATCTTCTTAAATCAATCTCTTTCGTGGTCACCCTGCTCATTAACCTACATGTATCCTGTGCTTGTGTTTTGCATTCAGCCTCTGAAGAAGATCCTGCTAGAATCGAAACGTCAGGCTCACTTACTTTTACACAATCTTTATTTATTGAATAAATGTTAAAATGTTGTTCCATATAAAACTGCAATTTGCAATCACACAATATTTATAGATGATACTGATACGAATAAAGATGGAAAATTGATAACAACTACATATATCTTAATCACAGAAATGCTGCATACGTTCACTTTTTTACAATGTCAGACAAGAGTACTTTTTGTTCAGGGAGTAAAACCTCAAATGGTACAGGGTATAAAAGCAAAATGGAAGAGGAGAACAAACGGTAATGGTCCTACCTTCGACAATTAATTTATGCCTCGTGATTAGTTCTGATTCTTGCTTGCATTGGTATTCACCTTCAAGTTGAATTTCCACTGACCCTATGTACAGAGAATAGTCTTTACGAAGTAGTATGGACTTATCACAGCGTCTATCCACACATAACCTATTGAAATACAGCTGTGAGTCGTTAAAATACCATTGCTTGTTGCCTTCAGAAGACCAGGGACACTGTAGCGTGACTGAGTCTTCCAAAATCACTCGGTGGATTTGAGGCATATTTCCTTTAATCACAATAAAGGAGATAATTACCAAAGTTGCTTGAAAAACATTCATTATGAATTTACTTTACGATTTTTCACCAAAGAAAAATTACTCGTTCATTTCTTTCCCAGTGTAAACCAAGGTCTTGTCTGCTCGGAACATTTCCAGCCAATGTTTAATCCATTTTATTTCCTTTTTTAACATTGTTACAACGAAATTCGTCCACAAAATCTCGTGAATATGATGATTTACCCTAACACAGTATCAGTCAATCTAATCAGTGTTCTGAAGTGACGTGTTATGGAAAGATGTTTACCGATATGATACTTTTATCTTGAAGAATGTGTGGGCACAAAACAAAACACCTTCTATGAACGAATGGGGTAATAATGAGATTACTTCTTTCGGTTTCAAAGCTTATCAGCATAATGAATTTTGGTAATGAATTATTCTTATACATTATGTTCTTCATGATGATGGATTAAGGTTTCACTTTCTCTGAAGTCATGTTCAGAAATGACACAATGCACTGCATAAACCCTGACTGCATCACAAGAAAAAGGTTAACGATTTATTCATTTTGTTCCCATCATTAACGCTGAGTTTATCCTAGATATTTGTTAATCACCTTGTAGACGATCACCTAGTTTGCAGTGGACACACGATAAAGGAAGTGAACAGCAGAAAAACGTTTCTTGTACTCAATATGATGCATACAATTGCCAATTATAAAAATTAAACATGCTTCCCAACTTGAGATATCTTGTTTACGTTTTCACAATTTGACCTCTGATGACCTCAAATTGCCTCTGAACTCCACCAAAAGCAATAAAGTTCTACTCCATATAGGGAATTTACATGTCAAGTAAGTATCCAATCTGTCAAAATTCCCATCTTGAGAAACCATGTTTACAAGCTTTTCACATTTTCATCTCCGGTGACCTCCAGTGATCACATGGAATGCGATTCTTCAGTTTTCCATGTTGAGATATTGTTTACAAGGTTTTCAATTTGACCTCTGGGGACCTCAAATGACCATTGACCTCCACCAAATACATGACAGTCCTTCTACTCAATATGGTGCATCTATATGTCAAGAATGAGATTCATCAAAGTTACACTTCTTGAGATATCGTATTTACCAGCAAGGCGTCACACACACCATCACGCCCACAAACATGCTTTCCTGACTGCATAGGTTTCTCTTAGTCGAAAGCCCCCCACAAAATGGATAATTATTCGTGAAAAGGTACAGACAGAGACAAAAGAATGAGGCACAAAAGAGGGTTTTATCAATTTTCAGATATGCGTCAATTGATGTATTTATAGAAAGTTAAAAGAAAGAAAGATTCTTCCACTTGAACGTTACTGCCGGGGATTTAGCGAACATAACTTCTACAGCTGTAGTTCTCTAGTAATCTGTACTGTAGAATTTCAACCTTGATTGCACATATTAATTCTTTATAAAGATTGAAGCACATGGATTGATTTTATTGAAAAGAAAGCCACCCTAAAAAAATAGATTAACTCCTATCACAGAGGAGATATCGAGTTACTGTATGTCAATACTGAAACTGATCTGTTGCCAGTAGGTAGCACCATTTACCAGCTTGAACAGGGTGCCATACTAGCATTGGTATGAAATATATTGACAGTAAAAAAACTTTAAAAACATTATTATAGGGAAATACTACACAATTTTCAAGTTTTCTACCTTAAATGTATGTAAGAGAAGACACAGTTTGGGAACTCAAGTAAACACAAATATTTGGCGTAGATCATAATGGGTCTTTGCTAATATGTTTCATGTGTAACATTCGGTTCGATTAAAACGAACACCATGTCCAACATTCAACACAGTCGATTAATGATTATATACAATGCAAAGCTGTACCAGGCAGTTTGTCACATCAGGATTTGAAACGTTCCATGATAATGACTTTAAGCTTTGCATTCGGACTTTGCAAAGTAGCAGTTATCATAAATACAAGTGACCAAGTCGCCTGATAAGCGAATGATGCAATACCAGGAACTGTCTAAAGAAAACCAAACGAATATAACACTTGCAAGTACCATGTGAAAGTAACATACATAAAAAGAAAATAATAAATAAAATATTAGATGTGAGTTATTTCTTAAATTTTGCCTTCAAAGTTTTATAGGTAATTTAGTTTATATTTTAATTAATTAATTAACTAGGATCAAAGCTGCAACTATAGTGTGGTAAGTGCCATCCAACAAATATAGATTAATTAAACACATACAATGTTAAACAAATGAAAAGCATATATAATGATGTAGTGGTTATAAACACGATACGAAGAAATATATGACAGATGTAAATCATTTTGCAAGAAAGCAAAATAACATAACTATGAAACAAAAGGATTATAAAGGTAACATAAAAAAAAACTCAAGGATGGCAAAATTCCTATGACTGATAAATTCATATGCAGTAAACTGCTAAAGGTTTTCACATCTACCTGAACTTCAGCAATATCAAACGCATCCTTCGTTATTTCAACATGGTATCCATCATTTATAGATGTTATGTATCATTATGAAAGTAATATCAATCAACAATGGAACTTTTTCATAAAATACTTTCAATAAAGGCTTGTCTGCAGCCAGTAATATAGCACTCAAAAAGAAGAGGAGGGGGAAAGGGATTAACGCCAGTACCACAGTCCTTGCAATCTCTCTCTCTCTCACATCCCAATTCTTCCCCTACTAATTAACCCTCCAAAGTTGTGTAATGTTATGAAATATAAGGATGAGACGTGATTATATGCCTTCCTGAGGTTACAAAACGATCAGCGTTTCGGATGTAAGTTTTGGCTAAATTACATTACTGCTATAAACAGCCGCTAGACGCGTTGACTTTGGCCATTCATAGGAACAATTCAAAACGTAACATTCTGGTGTCTTTGTATATGAAAATAAGCTCAACATGCTTTATCAATCAATATTTACTTGCCCAATGTACTACCTCAACATGATATTAGATATCAATTTTGTCAACATTTCGAAATGACAAATTTACATTCTAGGTTCTTAAGAGTTTGAAGTGACAAATTAATAAGAATTTAATTTCTCTATGAAGAGGAAAATTATGTTGACTTTATGTGCAAAAGATATGGAATACATCCCTTAGAAAAGTTATGCATACAATTATCGTGACTTGCTATAAGTATAATAAGTATCCAAATGCATACATATTCTTTATTTTTTATTATCATTATGTTTTTGTTGGTTATGGTTTAATATTGGAATCATTTCAGGTATAAATGAAAATCACTACAGTTTTAACATAACGGAAGAAATTCATGTCGTACATGCACTTTTTTCTGATGCTTGTCTCACTGAAAGATGGTAAGAAAGTAGAGTACACATCATAATGTACCGTTAGCTTGCTTGCAGCATCTCAGGCAGTATATATGGTACAGAACTATTGATTCGAGGTTTCACCACCTGTTTTGTGATAACAATGCATTTGCGTAACTACAAAATAACATACATTACGGGTATTTCAGTGCCTCGCCCTTATCGAATATAACATCACAATGTACTGATTGACGTTATGAAATTTAAACAGGGAAGGATTTTGTGCATTTAATGTAACGAATATTTAACCTCCCATCTGAACAAAAGGTCAACAGAGTGGAAAATCAGTTTCATTATCCTGCTGTAGGTATTTTCTGCAATGCATTGCATAATTATTCATCTTTGGTTCGCTGATCTTTTTAGGCAGTATTTGTTTGCATGAAGCACTAAATTGGACTGATAGTCCACTTATCAATCAAAGTAATTGTAAGAGATTATCTATGTAATAAGCAAGTCTTAGACACTTTATAGTTGATACAACAGCCGACGTATAGTGTGTTGAGCCATTCGTTAATCTTATGTACTGCATGCCTCTACACGTGAAAAAAATGTATACAGCTCTTTAAACGATATGGAGTGATTTAGTTAAAACACCTTCAAACGTAGTTTAGCCGATGAAACAACTTAAACCTTAAAGCAAATAATAAACCTCAAATGCAACTGTCAACTAACAAACATGTGGCTTTAAAAAAGCAATTCCACAAAAGGAATGAGTTGGAAAGGATTCTTCTGGTGTACATTACGTTTTTTTGTAAAAGAATTGGATTTCAAATCTGTATAAAAAAGGTGCGGTTACAGACTAGTAAATATATAATTCT
The DNA here is from genome assembly GCA_000934455.1 of Apostichopus parvimensis. NCBI lineage: Eukaryota > Metazoa > Echinodermata > Holothuroidea > Aspidochirotida > Stichopodidae > Apostichopus > Apostichopus parvimensis. The sequence goes on along the minus strand of KN883682.1, from coordinate 22,757 downwards.
TTGACTATTATAAATTGAAAATATGAGATATGGAGGATTTGACGATGTGATGTGTCTTCACTTTCTGATGAGTTTGACATGAGCTGAAATATATATATCGAGCACAAAAATCCTGTTTTGAACAGTTCTAATGTAATTGAGTTATTATTACGTATGACTGTACATATAAGTTAATGCAATCAAACAAATACTACTTTAAATACGACTGTCAGCCATCTCTGTCTACTATGAGATATTAATTTGGTCTTAATAGTACAGTCAAAAGAAACTAAGTTTGCTTCAAAACCTGCAAAAGAACAGCAGAAATACACATCAAATGGAACTTCTTTGAAACCGACTTGTCCACACTCAGACAATTGTAGCCTTTGAAGTAGCCTCAAAGCAACTTACTGGGTTTTCTTGTACTTTTGATAATGTACTTTGTACAGCTCTATACTTCAAAGTTGTCAGGTATTGGAGTGCTTTAGAGCTTGGAGTCGAATTTCTCCTCTAGAGGACATCGCCTCCCACAAATGAGCAAGTTCATAATCAAAGTAGTGGCCATCATAATCATTATATATATACAGTTGTGTTTACACTAACATTTCTGTACAGTATTTCAGTCTCTACAGCTATCAAACATCACTGCGTGGTTGTTAAATACTTCTAGTAGCATTACCTCCACATATGTGCACAATGGCACAAGATATTTCACCTGGATAACATGTTAATTGGTCCCTGTAGGGACGTCTAATCAGTATATATACAGTTGTGTTTACACTAACATTTCTGTACAGTATTTCAGTCTCTACAGCTATCAAACATCACTGGGTGGTTGTTATGTACTTCTAGTATCATTACTTCCACATATGTGCACAATGGCACCAGATAATTCACCTGGTTTATATGTTAATTGATCCCTGTAGGGACATCTAATCAGTACCAAGTAGTGTTTACACTAACATTTCTGTACAGTATTTCAGTCTCTACAGCTATCAAACATCACTGGGTGGTTGTTATGTACTTCTAGTATTATTACTTTTACATACGTACACAATGGCACAAGATAATTCACCTGGTTCACATGTTAATTGATCCCTGTAGGAACATCTAATCAGTAACAAGAAATGTATGCAATAAAACGTCATGATTGCGCCTTTGAGCACCGTTATCAGTTGCTATGTTTACGCTTTTATAAATCATCAATATTATTATTATCACTATTATTAGGTACAGTAAGTCAGGTTCAGAATGTTGACCTAAAACTAACGGAGTATTAATGAAAATGTTTTATGCAGATTAGCACGTACAACCATTAGCAATCTTTGGACCTACAATACTGTAGGCATGGTAGGACTGAAACAAAACAAAATTCAGATTTTGTTGTCGTCATCTTTCGTAGTTCTTTACACATGCTTCGCATGCCCATGAGTAATTTTCTTTCTCTTTGGATATACTGTACATATTTCTGCTAACTAACAAAACTTGCATATGTTTTATCTAAATACACGAAACCGTTTTCAATGTTCCAACTCAACTTTGGACATAAGATATGAGCAGAGTAAAAGCTTTGTTTTACAAAATGTTCTTCACCAAACCATTGACTTGTCCGTCAAATGATATCGGATAAATAACAAGTTATGTATGACTGGAAGCATTCCCAAGATAAAATCCATACTGACCATGAGGATGTTATAAACTAAAAATGTAGTTAACAAATCTTGAAAGAATTAACAAGCCAACATCTTTCACAAATCAAGCTAAACACCCTTTGCATACAAACCTAAGAAAGTGACATTCTCTTGATCCAATTTGTAACATTTCCCGGTTTGTTTGGAATGATCTGTATCCCATGCTGTTCAAACTACTGTAATTTCTGAATAGCACCACATGTTCACCATGGATAAGTCCTACAAGGAGGATCAGTTAACTGGTAGTACAAAATAACACCACATGTTCACCATAGATTATTCCTGAAATAAGGATCACTTAACTAACTTGTAGTGCATACAGTACACATGGCTTCTAATTTCATTTGGTCACTAGTTCGAAGTTTTCTTCTAGTCAGTTTTTAAAATGTAAAAATTTTGCAATTTATTACATCCAGTGATTGTAAATTATGTAAAAAAAAATATGAAACAATAGTAATAATAATATTGTAAAAAGTTGATATATATATATGAACAATTTTACAACCACATGCAAGACAACATATACACAGCAACATTTGAAACTTCATTTCCGTTGATTAAATTAAAAGCAAACATGTTTCAGAGGGAACACAAGAACACTGTTAACTTTATTTTGTCACCAATCTTGAAAATTTACAGTTATCCCATTGGCAAGATCATTTGAAAGACTGATTTAATAGGAAACTTACCACATGTATGATACACAAATAACAACAACAAGGAAACTAGGAGAAACCTTTACTGCAGCATACATAACATCACCACAGGTTTCTAATCAGGCAACCACTATCAGTCATCATAAAACACTCTCACCAAAAACGACTGATTTACAAAGATGTAGAAGAAAATATAAACCTTAACTGCAGTGAGTGTATATCATTACATGATTTCTAGCCAGGCAAAATGACTTCTAATGAATGAATTTCTTTGGATTGGTGTTTTAGGATTCCAGAAACCAAAAAACAAATGCTATTAATATTTCACTACTTGTATTTGGTTGGAAATATTTGATACCATTACTGGATTTCTTTTACTTTTCCACAACATGGGCACGATGAACATGGCCTTCAAGGATGTTTAATAGCTTACTAACTTTAAGTTTCATCATGAAATTTAAAGGAAAGCCACACTGGACCAAAACAAAAGTGAACAAAGAACTACATCCAGTATGGACAAAACTATGCAATGTTTGATTTGCTTTGTATCCTTATCTTTACCTTGTTCAATTTCTTATCCGCATTATGCTTTTGCAAAATGTTTTAAAAGCACTATACTATCAGAAGATTGTGTGAAAAGTGACCACCACTATCCACACTTTGAACTGAATAGCAACATACTGTACCAGTAAACAAGATGCAAAGAAAGGTAAATTAGTTCTGGCTAGAGCCCTGTATAGGATGCAGTTACAGTTTACAAGAGTGGCAGTTGTTAAACTGTGATTTTTTCTTCTTCTTCTTCTTTTTCCAAAAAGACAAACAGAAACATTAAAATATTTTACATCTATTACAGATAAAAGTTGGATGAACTTGTTTCTTGCACCGTCAGAAATGGTTGGAAGCAATGGTTGGAATAAAATTATCTAAGATGAAACATATATTAGAAATCCGAAACAAATCAGAGGTTATGATACAAATATATGTACACATCGGTGAGAATAGTAAGTTATACAAACCTCTATTCCACTTCATTTAAACAATTTGTGGTCCTGTCCCAGAGTTATGTCTACTCATGGTTTTTATGAAATTTAGGCAAGGATAATCATACAGCATAGGTGTAGTACATAGCAGAGTTATTATCCTGTGACCGTTATAGAACATTTAACGTTCACAGATTTTAAGCCGACTTTTCTCAAATGTAGTTCGTAAAATTTCACGAACGTTTTCTCAATAGTTGCTGCTGTAATAGTATCATAATTGAAGCAGTCCACTTTAATTCTTTTTATGTCCAAAAACCTTTTGACATTGCAGCCAACAATTATGCCAAATTAAATGGCTAGCAAGTTCAATCAGAATAGTTGCTGGGATTACTGTATCAGTATGGCTGCTATGCAATGGAAATACTGCGAAGAAAGTAACAGCTTTGGTTTTATATTTCAGAGCTTTGCTGCTCTTTAAGCTTGCATGGTCTACTGGCAATGATATTGGTTTATTTGCCACCAGTGTTTCATACTCTTAGCATCCATTTTATCCACAGGAGTCCAGTATTGTACAACAGTGAACTTATTACAAAGCTATAAATAGCATTGCAGTCATACCAAATGCTGGAGATTCTGACATGTCGGCGAACTCAATTTATAGGTCTGTTTCTTTGACATCCTTGTCGGCAAGCAATTTCAACTGGCGGCTATCCAGACGTGTGGGAGAGTCCTTCTTTGGACTTGACTTACCAGACGACTTTTCTCCCTTACTGCTAGATTTATCTCCCTTACTGCTAGATTTATCTCCCTTACTGCTAGATTTATCTCCCTTGCTGGCTTTCTTATCTTCCTTACTGGCTTTCTTATCTTCCTTACTGGCTTTCTTATCCTCCTTTCCTTTGGCTTTCTTCTTCTGCTTCCCTTTCTTGAGCTGCTTCTTGTCGACAACCTCATAATTATGCTGACGCTGATCTTGACCTTGACTCCCCTCTCCATTCTGGGCTGCTTTGGCTTCCCTATCCACTGATGCATACATGTGTTCTGGCCTTGTCCAATCCACAGGAGCAGTTGTGACCTCATTTACATGTACCATGCCAGCTTCTTTTGCTTTCTCTTCTATTTTCTGCTCGGCTCTGATGTCGTCAATCGATTGATAACTATCATCATAGTCTTGGCTTTTGGCAGCTGCCTGATCATTGTTGGTTGCAGCCTTTGCTGTGTTATCAGCAGGTGGTGTGCTCTTCACCTCGGCGTACATACCATCGTTACTAAAGGGGTCACCGTCACCATATGTGTCATCAAATGATTGCACTTTCTTGGGTGCTTTCTTCTTGTTCACTTTAGCATAGAGTTCGTCAAAGTCTTTACCATCCCCAGCGTTGTCTACGGATAAGCCTTGAGACAGCTTGGGTTGTTTATCAACTTTGGCATATAGTTCACTAAAATCTGAGCCGGAACTATCATTCCTGGCTGCAAGTTTCGAGGGGGCGGTCTTCCTACGGCCAAGTGGTTCCACCACCGCATATGGTTCAATGTTTGTGTCTGCATCTATGACACAAGAAAAACCATATGATGATAATAATACCAATTTTTTCTTATGAATTGCTCTGAAAAGTGTCACGAACCTAATTTTAAACTAAAAGACCACAAAGCATACAGGCACAGTGATTTCTTTTCATGTTGTCTATGAGAGCATTTAATATCAATGCAGGCAAGATTTTCAAGTCTGGACCCAAAAACAGTTGGGGTTTGTGTATTCACTAACTGTGATCAACGTATGCAGTTTATCCAAGTCTCTCTTTTCAGTTTATCACTGTTACAAGTTTTCTGATTTTGACCTGTATTTACTTCCAGTAACCTATGACCTTTATGCAAGAACAACAGGGTTCTTGTTTCTCTGCATGTACAAACCAAGTATGAAACTCATTCAAAACTTACTTTTGGGTTATTTGTGTAGATTTTGACCTATGTCTACCAAGAGGGGGAGGCACTCTTCCCTCCCACACATGAAATCAAATCAAGCTGCACCGTTACAAGGTTTGTAGGCGTTGACTATAATGACCTTTGACCCTATAGCATTTTCAGGGTTCTTTTACTCACCATTGGGGATCATATATCAAATTTGAATTTCAAGTTTGGTGTACTTGTTGGAATATCCTGTTGATATACAGGTGTCAAACAAACACACACACATGCCATAACACATAGTAAACTGATTTTTGCCTTTGAGAAGGATTCAAAAATTTATAAGAACAACAATCACTATATAAACAAATAAATATTCAATGATTGGTGCAAATTGGGTCAAAAGAGCAGAAAACTTCTGATACTTCTGTTTTTAATAGGGCTTTTAAATATTCAAACATGTGCCAATTATTCTTATTTTACTCACCATTACCACCATTGGCACCCTCTCTGTCATTTATCTCTTCATACACTCTTCCTCTTCTTGGTGGCAAGGTGTTTGTAGTCTGTCAAACATAGTATATATATAGGGTAAAGAGTTACCAAGAACAACAACACAGAAAACATTTGTCAATTTTGGTATAAAAAAATCATATGTTAAAGATCATTACAGTGGTGTTTTAACCGATTATTAGCATGGTAACAATTGCTACAAGCTTTCAAAAGGACTTTCCTGGTGTGGCCTTTCCAGACATTGCGGAGCGCTATAAAACTAGACAAACAGTCATGAATAATGCATTGAGGGTGGTAGTAAAATGATTGTTGAAGTTGGAGCATGTGTGACCATTATTATACTTTCTAGACTATTCTAAGCCAACACTGGTGACATTACTGGTTACATTAAACTGCCATTATTTGATGAGTGTTTTATTATTGATCAATGTACTAGCTGTATTGTAAAACTAACAGTCAAGTTACTAGAACTGAATATTGGACAGTGTGATCAATTTGGTAATAGGAAAATGATAAACCAAAAAAACAAATGCTATTAATATTTCACTACTCGTATTTGGTTTGAAATATTTAATACCATTACTGGCTTTCTTTTACTTTTCCACATGGGCACGATGAACATGGCCTTCAAGGATGTTTAATAGCTTACTAACTTTAAGTTTCATCATGAAATTTAAAGGAAAGCCACACTGGACCAAAACAAAAGTGAACAAAGAACTACATCCAGTATGGACAAAACTATGCAATGTTTGATTTGCTTTGTATCCTTATCTTTACCTTGTTCAATTTCTTATCCGCATTATGCTTTTGCAAAATGTTTTAAAAGCACTATACTATCAGAAGATTGTGACAGTGTGATCAATTTGGTAATAGGAAAATGAAACAAAATGAAAATGAATCAACAATGCCATTAAGTCGAACAACAGTCATTTAGCTGCCTTATTTTCACAAATAGATAATAACTTTTCACCAATTTGGTCAAGCCATAAAATATTTACATGCAATATTTACAACCATTTAGCTGCTCTTTAAAGCCTAAGTGAGATATAACTCTTGAAATTACAGGAGATAAACGTTCCAATAAAAAATTCATTGTTGATGTTGTATTGTTCCATTTTGAAAACTTTCAGGTGTATGAATAAGTGGCATCATTAAAGAGAGAATGATGTTCGAAGAGGGGGAGGGAAGGGGGAGGGAAGGGGAGGGAAGAGGAAGAGGAAGAGGAAGGTGGGGGGAGAGAGTGGCATTATTGTCGACATGAATCACTTACCGGTCTTACATTATCATTAGAGGTGCTTGTATCTTCAGTTTTATTAACAGCCTGGTAGTCTACACTCTCATAGAAACCATTATGATCTTCTTCTTCCTCTAGAGGTCCTTCGTCCATCGACTGATAACGACTTCCGTCGCCGGCCGAAGCTTGGTTGTTCTCCGCCATCTGTCTTGCTCGCAGTCTTGCTAAGCTCTCCCTGGCACTGACCTGAAGACAATAACAGGCAACTATATTCTTGATGATTCCAAAATGTATTAATTTAAACCGCATTAAATCCGACCCTCAAAATGAAACGTCTAAACACTTTGGGTGGTAGAATGCAATAGGAGGGCATCGACCAGAGAAGTCAGGACATAGAGGGCGCAGTGTTAAAAGGTAATTCCAGGAACAGTACAACGAGAGCACTAAGGTCGTGAGGTGACAGATAAGCGAAGAACAAAGTGAATTTAAAGGGACTGTCATGGTTTGGAAAGTTATCATCTGAAAGGCATCCTCTTGAGCTGGTAGAGATCCTTTTTTTCTGTTGCAGCGTATTCTTGTTATACGAGAAACCTTTTCAGTTAGACTATCACAACCCATGGCAAACAATTTCTTTTCAGGTGACTGACCGACCAAAGCACAAACTTACCTGTGAGTATCGAGGCTCTTTCTTGCCTGCACTTTGAAGAGATGGGTCTTCGTTGATTACCTGGTCTGGTCCTATGAGCTGACCACCATCCGGTCCTAGTCCAGAGCCAACACCACCCACAGCACCCAGTGTTGATTCATCTACCTCAGGTTGTAATCTGTTACAACAAAATGGATATGATGATGAAGACACACCATACCGGCACCAGCACTGTATGAGACTAGCTGTACTAGCTAAACATACTATGAGGTTGCATCTATAACAAGCTAAGATACAGTAGTTTAAGAATACAGTAATGATATGCTAACGCTGACTACTGACCAGATGTAGAAATAATTGCCATCGCATACTGTCCATTGTCTACTATGTAACTAAATAGTACTCAGTTTCTCCTAACTAAATATCTTGACTTGACTGAAACTTTAAATGTACGCAGAAACAATAATTCATTTAAAGGTACCTGACCACTGCATTTCATTGTCTTTGATTTACAACTACAGGATGGTTCTAACAGGATCCTAACTACTGACCATATTCATACTGTGCAGTATGCCGCATGAAGAATTCTAGTAAAATATGACAAACTACTACTGCAGATCTGTATATTTATATAGATATAATATAACGAAAATCCATGTTTACTCCAAAAGAAAATATTATTAGAGAAAACCAGAGAAATAAGATATGACTCATAATTGACAAATAAGGAATAAAATTTTAGAAAATATATTGGAATTTTCGGTCCCCGTGGGACCTTCGTCAGCAATATTTAGCAATACATTAGCAATACTATTATCTAAAACTTTACTCCTTATTTGTCAATTATGAGTCATATCTTATTTATCTGGTTTTCTCTAATAATATATAGATATATATACTGTATGTATATATATATATATATAAACATACATACATACACATATGATTAGATATATTATATCCGTAACTGTACCATATTCAAATCTTTCATGTTACATTACAAAAACTGATTGCATCTTTCTGCTAAGAGCACAGTTATGTAAAGTGGCTGAACCCTGACCAGTTAATACTATTTACATATTACAGCAGAGAGCGTTCAGGCATCTGATGATCGCCGCAGTGAAAATAACTCAATGTGTGCGTGAAACTCTGAGTTGCAACGCGATGGAATAGCGAGTTTATACATATATCTATATATATTTATGGTTAAAACAATGTAACCTAGGTCATTTTTTGGCGCCCGAACATGATCATCATTTGAAGTGCATGATTGACTAGTTATGGCTTGCATTCATTAGTAGGCAGAAGATACAATGTCTGTTTGTAATTTAACCTGACGAATGGGCTAATGAACTTTGACAGAATCGCAGGCACTTGAGATTAAACTGGACTATTCTCGCTTCATTGAACACATATAAATAAATTACAAAAGAATTGATAAAATGAAGAGACATGTGGAACCTGGGAAAACTCCTTCACTTCCTGGATTAACATAATGAGGCTTTTCAGATAAGTACTTTAGAAAACTTGTCTGCTTAAGTGCAGGGCCCAGAAACAGGCACCTAAATTGATTCTTTCTATTTCAGTTATCCAAGAGTCATTTTTCTTTTGTTCCCCACAGCTACATGTATTCATTCAACTTTTGTTTCTTTCTTTTTCTGTCAAACAACTTTCACAGTTCCCCACTAGTGCTATTGTTATAATGTCCTATTGACAGATCCTCAAATCAATTTGAACATCACGGTAAGTCTGTATAAATGGTAACACATAATTCAAGTTAATTGCAACTGATGAGCTGATTTTATCGTTAGTACCATGGTCATCACTTTAATTTGTATTAAGCACAATGCAACTAAAACAAAAAGACACTTAAATAACATACTAAATACATCCCTTTAATAAACTTTACTTTAGAATTCAATATTAAATTTAACTCTTTATTTTTATTTTACAAATGAAAATGTACAAACATAAAATGTACATGAACTACAGTACATTGTTAGCTTGGTGCATTAGTGTCAGAGCAGAGGTTGGACACAATGTGAGTGTCTGTTAACATTCTACATTAATGCAAGTACTGCATGTTGCATTGAAATACCTGAATATGTAATCAAATCGTACTTTATAGGCCTAACCGTATTTGCAGTTAAGAATTGAAAAGTGAATTGTTTGATACTAATAAGCACCTAATTACTAGCTAATTAGCAGCTAATTAGTACCTAAGTGGTACCTAAAAAAGTACCTAATTAGCACCTAATTTCTATCCCTTCAAAGAGAGGCAAGGGGAGAGAAGAAGGCAAAAGGGAAGGGGAAAGGGAAGGGGGTGGTGGGGAGGAGCAAGGGAGTGGGGAATGAAAAGAGGGGTGTGAGGTGTATGACAAAATGCATCATAGCATTATACAGATAGCTTGAGTATATATCCAGGTGGTGATCCAGATGGGTTTGTAAACTGTGTAGTACTGAAGCTGAATTAGCTGCTTTGAAAGAAGAGTCCATTATATTATAGGAGTCTGACTTTACTTCTCCTTTTCTTTATTTGAACAGAATCCGCGATTAAAACTTAGTACGGCATCCGAACTTGTCACTTTAGAACATTCAAACTTTAATAAGGATCGTTTGTCATTCAAACTTCATTCTCACCTCTGTTGATGAGCAGGCGATCCGGTAGAATGGACAGGGGATCGAGGCGGAGGAGTTCCCGATGGACGGGATGGAGACGATCCACCAGCTTGGTCGACTCCTTGAGATTCATCAGTGACGTCATCCCCACCAGGACCAGAACCCTCCACTCTAACATCTCCAATCTTGGCATAGCCATGATTCTACAAAGAATAAGAAATGAGATAGTCAACGTTAATAATCATCAAAATCAGTGCAAAAAACTTTTTGTGGCCGCATGTTGACTTTTAAGACTTGACCCCAACAATTTACGGAAATTTATTCTTGACTGACGATAAGAGGAACATATTCCTACCATCCTGGTGAATTTTTGAAGCAATTCCTACATTTTCATTTTTGTGACATTGATATTTGAAATTGTCAGTTTGTAATGAGAGTAAACTTGAATGAAACGGGTGAGCTTGCCAGCCGACGGCAAAACGTTGTTTGCTTCTTTCTTCACGTTGTTTTCAAATTGGACAGGGTAGTTTCACTTTCCCTGTTCCTGTTGATGCCAATTAATGAGCAAGATATACAGGAAACTGTTCAACACATATGAGACAAGGTATACTGTACATATCCCAAGTATATCAAGTATCCTACTCAAGCATGAGGAAGTTGTAAATTACCTAACAATTGGACTTGATAAGCATGTATAAATTAATACTTGGACATATTTCCATTGAAGTCATGCTGGTGTTCTATGGTATGAAGTTCATAACCTGAGAAGCCAATCCTGAACTCTATGACATAGAAAGTTATAGATTTGACCTATAAGTCTACATACATGCGGAAGGTTTGCAGGCCGCACAGCGAAACCGCTTTGAAAGGAAAAGAAAACCAGAAACCGTTACTTTCATAACAATCCAACAGGATTATCAAGCAACAATCAAAACCTCGTTCTGCAATAAATGTTTTCACAGCCGAGGTTTGTGTTCCTCCCTTGGCTGTACAGTATATCAAAGATTATCCAATATACTGTAACAGGATAATACTTTGATATTAAAGGGGTGAAAGGTCGTTAGCATAGCCTAAGCTTCCCAAAATATACTACAAGGTATAATAACTGTCACTCCTCCACAACATTTGCCATGCCACATCCCCCACCCCCTCCCCAAAAAAAACGAATAAAATAAATAATTATTGATGGGGATGCTAGTGTTGGCCAGCTGTAGAGGAAAGTTGGAAATTTTTCCTATTTTTGTAAATCCTTGTGGTGGTTTATGCCAATTCTAGGTACACCACTGGAGAGGGAGGGAGAGAAAGACGAAAGAAAGGGGGTGGGGGGGTGGTGCAGGTAGGAATGTATATTGTAGACTGTAGACAACTCTCTACTTCCTTTACAACTCATCTGCTAAGGTACAGGTCGAAGTTAACCCCATTTTAGAACAAAAATACCGTAAACCTCAGCAATTTTATGGACCTGGACCCTAACTAGGACACCTTCAAGCTCCAGTGGAACCCTGCCCACTGCCCCCCCCCCCCAACCCTTAGACTCGCCCTTCCTTTATCATCACTTCATGTCGGTATTTTTTCTTTTCTAAAATATTTCGGCAAAACCTAGGAATACTTTGGAGGCTCATCATCAAACTAGAAGAATTTGGAGTACTTTTTTCAATCTAAGTAGTTTCTGATACAGGTATCAAGCCGAGGTACAGTAATACTGGTTTATCTCTAAATGATAGTACTGTCTTGAAATGTCCCACTATCACTGCAGAAAGCATACTGTAGGAATGGTTGATTGTTACTTTGTAAACAATTTGTTGTCTGTGTAACAATTTAATTGTCATTTTTTATAACTGTGCATAGTTTGTCCATTCAAATTACTGAAGTGGATGCGTTTTTAAGCTCTAGTAGCAATAGCTCACAAGCTAACAACCATCAACGTTTTCACTTTCAGAAACATTTGGCAATGTTTAGCATGTTAAAGTTGAAATGATATCAACTGAACTCTGTAAAGAGACATTGTTGCTTGTATGATTACTGTACTGTAATTTAAATATAAATTGTTTTTACAGTAAATAAAAAGAAGTTTAGGTTTAAGCATCAGAGGCCAAGGTACAGTACCTTCATTCCTTTGCTGTTTAAAACATTGCATGATATTTTCATATCATCTTCTCGGGGATATCAGTAACATTGATACAGTATACAGTACTGTAATTAAAAGTAAAATCCCATCAAACAGCCTCTTTAGAAAGTAATCAAGGTTTTAATAAACTTTCAAGAACTAATAACACCAACAGTATTACTTTGGGAAATTTGAAGAATATTTGCCAAAATGATATGTTCCTGCATGTGGTATGCTTTGCTTCTGAATAGCTGTCCTAATGGCGGTTATGTGACCAGTAGACTAGAATCATGGAAGGTGTGTTCTATCATTGTTACAGACTTGTTTTACTTATTACACAGGACAAAGGTATCCTGTGCATGTATCCAGCATGTAATTAAGACAGATTACTGAAGTACTATACCGCATGCGACATTCAACCGAACATGAAACATTTCCTGGTGTTCATGTTTCAGGGTCCTTCAGTTTGTACATACAGTATCACGATCATGTTTGCTTATTCCAGGTAGCGTATGATTGTCTGCTGATTGGTAATATGAGGAGGATTAAAGTTCATTGCATTTAAGATGTGTTTTTTGTCAGATAAAAGATTATATAAATACATATTTGATAAGTTTCAGTCATGGAAAATTATGCTGGAAGAATCTGGGTGTGTTAAGTCAGTATACTGATCAATCATTTTTGTTTTTCTCCCTCTCATCAACTCACTGGTAAATATGCAATTGTGTATAACCAATTAACCTTTTTTCATTTTCTTTTTTTTTTGTAAGGTATTTAAGTACTGTAAGGTTCACTTTGAAAGAAAATATTCAATTAACGTTAAACATGTCATCAATACAAGAGCATTTCTTCTCAAACCGTTTATGTATGTGAAGGAAGCAGAAGTTTGATGAATTTTATCACTATTTTTCCAGTATATTCAAAATACATTATTTGGGGATACTTCAATGCAGAAATTTATTGCAGATGCAGAAGGACTGAACAGGCAGCATTTAGAAATCAAAAACTTTCACTGGAAGCTTGATGTCAGGTCTTCTAAATATGGTAGATTTGGAAGGGAGAGTGGGTCATTGTTGATGCAATGCAAGAATGTAACCAACAATGATCAGAGTGCTGATGAAGGAGGAGACAGGTTAGAGAAGAATGACGTAAAGACACATTTATCACTAAGTTGTCAGAGTATGCCTTTGAAAAGTTAAACAAACCTTTTTAACTTGAGCACCACCGACCGCGCCCTGTTCTTTCCCCACTTTGACTGACTCGTACGGTTCCGTGGCGTCCTTACTGGTGGATGGTGTAGCAGCGGTGGCACGACGAGTCCTTACTTCCTTGATATCGACCACAGCGTACTCGGCATCTGAAATATCCGGTTCTGGTTCGGCTCTCGGTGCAATCCTCTCTACCGGGACCACATTGGGTGACTTTGCTCCATCCTGCGCTCCACCTGAAGTTTTCTTCCCAGCATCGCCACCCTTTGAATTATCGACATCGGCGTACTCCCCAAAGTTATTCGGCATCGGCCTTCGCCTTACGTCCGGGACATCGGCGTAGTCGCTCTCTGTCTCTGGTATCGGAGAGATATTGTTATCCTTCTCCTTGACCAGGGCGTACGTGCAATCGTAATCTTCGTCTTTGCCGGTCCTGATGGTGTCGTAGTCGCCGTCGTAATCCATCGACTTCCTCGGTCCGACTGCGCCGATGGGAGGAATGGCCGGCAGCTGCCTATCGATGGTTCCCGTCCTGGTAATCGGTGACGCGCTCCCACCCGTAGCGCCGTCTCTCTGAAGAGAAGGAGGTGCCTGCACGGTACCATTCTCATGTATATTCTGGTAGGGTGGACCATTCGGAGTGGATGGTAGGGGTGGATTGGTTCCTCCTTGGGAATGGCCGTCACCTCCGCTCGATTGGGATTGCTGATACAAGAGGATAAAAATGAAGTGAATTAATTAAAAGAAACAAATACCACCAGGTAGCACAAGTAGCCACCAATGGCAGCTATCAATAAATTGCTTAACGTTGTACGTTTCGTGAATTGCTTTCTCTCCGAATTGGAATATATTGAGAATGGCTATTAAATAAGACAAATATCTAAGTGTGCAGAATTTTGTTAAAGCAGGTATCTCTTCGTCTTGTGTGTTCCCTTAGGCAACTGGGTTTGCCACTTAATTTCCCAGCAAGATGAAGAACACTGTAAGACAATCAAAACACTGAGCTTAATCTACGTACGGTCAATTTGAACAGTTGGCCAAAAAAACTTCTATAAGACGCATCTAACTTATGACTAACAAATACTACATACCGAGGGAAGTTAAAGATGATAGAAAATCTGAGATCAAAACGAAAGTCTAAAGCACTTTGGGTGGTAGAATGAGAAGGGAGGGCATTGACCGGAGGTCTGGGCATAGAGGGTACACAGTGATAAAAAGATAAAAGGTTACCAGTTCATTCTAGGCATGCTAGAACGAGTGTGCTGAGGTTGTGAGGAGACAGGTAAGCGAGGAGGGAAGTCAATTTATAAACTCAAGGGTAAGCAATACTTAACATTGAGTTCTTGAAACTAAAAGGACTCGTTTAAATCACATTTCCTGGAGTCATTGAAACCTTTGAAAGGGCTTAAATCTACATATTTCATGCTGTTAATATAACTTATTTCTTCTTATTCACTAATTTTCTATTCTAAAATATCTTTATTGTGGGTAATGATTGTTGCAATTAACAATAAATATGCCATAAAGTATAAAATTGTAATTATAATGGGCAAAGTAACCATAGCACAGAGTGTTCTAGAAAGCTGTTTTTGTTTTTGAAACAACGACTTTGTTTATCTGTGTCACACTTTGAGATGATGGATAGTTACTATGGTTACAAATGTATTGTCCTATATATTCCTGTTTTGTTTAATAAACTCAATCAGGAAGTCCAACCTACAATAGGAAAGTAAATAGTCATGCAAGTTGTCATGTGGAGCGGTTAGTGACGAACATTACAAGTTAACAGTTCCTCTGTACCGCAACAACATCAACAGATGGATCTAAATTGAAACAAGTGTATGATGGAGACTAGAGACAACACATGTGACTAATAGACACCTACGTACCGCCCACAACCGTAAGACAAAGTCGGTTCCTTGCTAGAAAGACGAAAGGTACTTCACGGCAGATACAGCACTGTTAACAAGACCAATTGATACAAATTGCCACCATTTCTGCTACCAAGTTCTGCTTTGGCTAATTTAAAGGCATTGAAGACTCGCCCCAAACTGCGTGCCGCGCTCTGAAAAAGTTAACTTTCCGTTGCTTGCAAGTCAAATTTTCTTCTTGTCGCTACAAAATGCAGACAGTAATGAAACGTGATACCTTAATTGTTATCTTTTATCTAGACCTGATATGTCCATCGCTGCTATTTACACTGTGTTGTGGGTATTGATCGTAGCTGTACAGTATGTACTGACTGTACACTAGTGTCTAATTACCTACGGTAGCAAGCTGTGTGTGTATTTTCGGGGATCGATGGTGGTGTCTAACACTTCTGTTACACTTCATTTGAAACTAGTTCATATTACCGGCATGAGACGTTTCTTTGTGCACGAGTCTTCACACCCTTTAAGGCATATTTGTGGGTTTTCCCAACATGAGAACCACTGGTTAATTTTTTGCCATTTTGCTCACTACATTTGTCTTCAGAATATTAATTGTGTGTTCAAATAACTGTAATGCACTAACAATTACCATTACATTATTAATAAATTTATATAAAATATCCTAACTAAAACAAGTTACACCATATTCCCCAAAACTATAAATTGATTTGGAGATTTACGAGCCACCATGCTTCACCTGTCTCCCACTCCACATCTGCACTTTCCTATCTAAACTGAAACTACACATTGGAAGATTTTAGCACTGCGCCCTCCCTCTCTGGGTACCTTCCACATACCCCTCCTTCCGGATGATCTACCATTCTGAACACTAATTTGAATTGCACTAATTTGCATAAATTCAACAGCTACAACTGGTGTATAATGCAGCGGTTATCCCAGATGCGATCCAGTCGGTATTAAAGGAATAATTTAGCACTGCGCCCTCCCTCTCTAGGCACCGCCCACATACCCCTCCTTCCAGATGATCTACCATTTGGAACACTAAATTTGCATTGCACTAATTTGCATAAATTCAACGGCTACAACTGGTGCATACTGTGGCGATTATCCTGGACGCGATCCTGTCGGCATAAAAGGAAGATTTTAGCACTACGCTCTCCCTCTCTGGGCACCGCCCACATACAGTACCCCTCCTTTTGGATGATCTACTTTTCGGAACATTAATTTGCATTGCACTAATTTGCATAAATTCAACAACTACAACTGGTGTGCATACTGTAGCGGCTATATCCTGGATGCGATCCTATCGGCATTAAAGGAAGATTTTAGCAGTGCGCCCTCCCTCTCTGGGCACCGCCCACATACCCCTCCTTCCGGATGATCTATCATTCTGAACACTAAATTTGCATTGCACTAATTTGCATAAATTCAACAGCTACAACTGGTGCATACTGTAGCAGTTATATCCCGGATACGATCCTGTCCGCATTAAACCTACAGGTTGAACTTTGACCCATACTTGTACTTCCTGCTCCAGTAACAGTTTCCATACTTGTATGGTACGGTACACTGCAGTACTCTTCCTCGTGGGTTCATGCTTGTACTAAGTACCCAGCAAAAGTAAAAATCACACTTCATATTCACACTATATATGTTGACATGGTTTTGTACTGGTACTCATATACGGGTTCTTGTATTCGTATCGTGGACATTGTACTCACACTACTGCAGTTTATAGTAAACATGTCTAGTTGTCAATTAATCTGTAGGAACAGGAACCCTCTGTCTTAATCTTGTCAAGCCCGAGTCAAAATAAAACTTAACTTTTTATAATATAAAGTAAGAAAGAAGAAGAAAATATAGCAAAATTTACTTACTTGTCTCATTATCTGGACAGGTTGATCCTGGTTACCATTCCCAGCTACGTGGTCACTTCAAGATACAAAGATAAAGAAAGACCGTAATTAATATTCTTGATTTGCATTTCCATATTTTCATGAAAACAGTCGTGCTTTAATTGTTTAAGAAGGGTAGATTATAAACAAAGAGTTTATATTAGTTTCCATTGCCCTCCATTATCACATTCTAATCTTCAATATACCTGTGCATAGATCTACTCAAAGTACAGGTACTGTATAAACTAGAGCAATTATCATATCCTGTACCAAGTTTATTTGTTTAGTAATAATATCCCACAAATTACAGTCGATGGAGCTGTAATAATAACAGTACTTTCTCTTTATTCATGAGTAAAGTAAGCAGGATTCACTTATAGCGATAAAAATGTTCTACGCATCGGCATACTGGAGTATTTTAACAAGGATAACGGTATCATGTTGTCGAGCCGGAGGATGTTCGGTGGTGACATTCGTAGGAGTGGGGATGAGGGGAGGGGCTCGCTTCGTACTGGTACAAGAGGAATGGAATTCACCACAAGTTACGGTGGGTTCTCATCATATCCCCTCTACTAGGGAGCTCTCATATAGCCATTAAAAAGACAACTTCACCTGCGGCAAAACAGAGACCCAAAATGTATGTGGTCAATTCCGTGGTGACTCGCGTGACATTTTTACTAAAATTCCT
>KN883680.1:80606-92698 GCA_000934455.1 Apostichopus parvimensis | reverse complement strand
TTGGTGACGGCCAATAGGGGGGGGGCGCGCGCCTGTTGCGCCCCCCCCCTGGATACGCCCCTGGTACTGCTTTGTTCTCTCATTTGCACATCCCCAAAATCTTGTCTAATTTCAACATTCCTGGCGTATTTTTCGTGCCATTTTCACTCGATAAAACTCATATCTTATTTTATATTTTTCCCTAAACGATGAAGGACGGTAACACCGGATTGTTATAAAATATACTGCTTAACGTTCCTTTTGTTGAGCTGATTTTAAGCTAAAATAACGAATACTCTGATCAGGGCCGTCAATCCGAAAAGGAGGGGAGGCCGTGGGAGGGGGTACATTCATGAATAAACACGGTTACAACTGAAGGAATCCGCGAGCGCCTTGGCGCAAATACTTTGTCGTCTCGGGGTCCAGGGGCGAAGCCCCTGCAGGGGTCTAGGGAATTGAGATGTCATTCATAAATATATTTCAACAAAAGGTACAAGTGATTCGACTGAAAATTAAGAAAGACAACTATTTAACATCATGTTGTAACTTATCATAATTATTCAAGTTAAAACTTAAACCCAAAACGGAAACTATGCACAATGAATAACTTGTTATACAGACGTCTACAACATGTACACATATGGTATAATAAGTATATTTGACGAGCACTATTTGGTATATGGGCACATTCGCTTTATCGGAAACATGAACCCTATAAAATAAAGATACTTCAGGGCCCTAGCCTGGGTAGAATCTCTAGGGGGCAGTTATAGGAACATCAAGACACATATTTTATCGTCTAAATGTTACATAGCGGTGCTTTTGATGTGCGTAAATACCAGGGGCCTTTTTCAGAAAGTTTTAGTGGGTGGGCCATTCCCTAAATGGACCATCATGACACTATCTAAGAAGAGTGCCACCATTGGTTGGTTCGTAAAGTACCAAGAAAGTTTTACCAAAAAATTATCCCAGATTACCGGAAATGGCACTTCCCAGGTCATGTAAGTTGCATATAAACATTCTTAATGTTGAGATCTCATGTTTTAGAAATTTACACTTAGAACTTTTATTCGGTAAAATCACTTTGTAGGGGAAAACAAGGAACTTACGTTACTTTATAAGCTCTGCTTTATTTATGTTTTAAACAGGTTTTCGAAGATATAAAGGTACGCTTGGTCATGGGCGGCGATCCGTACTTTCGGGGGGGGGGGGGGGGGGATATGACCTTGTTGACTATATCTAAGCGTAGCGCCACCATAGGTTGGCGCGAAGCGTAGAAGAACATTTTGGGATTTACAAACCCTCTAGATGGCCGGAAACGGCACTTCCCGAGGTTTCCAAGCGGCATATACCAAACTTTAAAATAGGGATATCATGTCCGAAATATCTCATAATCAGGATTCAAAATACTTCTTTTTTTAAATTTCGGGCGTTATTTTGGGAAAATTGCCCCTGTCAATCTTGTTTCAGGCGCTTCAGGCGCTGTTGTTATAGGGCCAATGAAGCCTACAGTCAACTATTCTTGCTTTGTAAAGACGCTTTATTTGAAAAGATCGCACTGCGTTTATGGTAGGCGAGAAATGAAGCTAAAATAAGAGACGTACATTCACGATGATGCATAAATGTAGGCATGAAAATATTCTTATCCCTGGCATTTGGTGGGGGGGGGGGGTATATGGTGTATTACATCCCCTCCACCCATTTTCATGGGGGATATACCCCTCCCCCCATGATCCCTATCCCCCCAGGATCGCCGCCCATGCGCTTGGGCATTCTGGTCGTAGCCGTAAGCTATATATGCTAAGGGGGAGCCATACAGGGAACTTAGGTGTGAATTAATTGTTGGGTTGTGTTATCATTATGTTTTACATACCAAACAGGGACCAGTGGGGATGGGGGCAAATGAGCCGAGTGGGTGAGCCGTGTAGCGACTGTGCCTCGATATTCTCAATAAAATCATATGGACACTGATATAGGGGCTAACAGTGAATCTGATATGCCCATATAAACAAATATATTAATGAACCGCTGTTCCACATTATACTGTAGGCTACACTGTTTACGCAGGTTAACTCTTAGGAGCTCTCTACGTGTATTGTTATTCTAACAAAATCCGTGAAACCACGATAAACACACGGTCATTGCATCTGAGATTGTGTGTATATAATGATGAGCGGTTAATATCATATGGAGAGCTAGCTCAGTGGTAAACGCCGGTACCTACCAATCATCAGTGGCGGAGCTAGGGGTATTGGTCAGGGGGGCGAGAATGGTCTGTAAGGGCGCTTCCGACACTATCTAAGCGGAGCGCCACCACAGGTTGGCGCGTAGCGTACAGACATTTTTTGAGTAAAGATACTCCCTAGATCGACGGAAATGACCCTTTCCGGGCCTGGCTAATTTGCAGATAAACGAAGAATAAATAGGTGTCATCGCCAAATTACACCAACAAAATGTGACAAATGTCAATAAGTAGATGAGAGCGCAATAAAAAAAGTCAATAATCGCGAATAAGTAAAATGGTAAGAGCTGAAAAGGGCGCCAGCAGTCCATTTGAGTCCGTCAGGGGGGGGGGGGGCATCCGCCCCCCTGACTGTATGGACGCTCCGCCACTGCCAATCATAAGGTCCCCGGTTCGAGTCACTTAAAGATCAATGTATGTCGTCCAGTTACAGAGTTGTTGACAATTCATAATCATGGACGTTAAATATGTATGTTAGAGATTGACTTCGGTCAGCTTGCGGCTTTGATAAGCCAATGCGGCTTCTTCGCGAGTTCCTGCTTGCAGGATGATCTAAAATACATACATACATACATATATACATACATACATAAATACCTTGTGTTCCTATTGAACGAAATTCCTATGATACGTGCCTAGAATCTTGTGGTTGCACACTACTCACTAATCAAATCAGAAGAAAAAGAGAAAAAAACTGAAATATAGCGCATATATAGGAAGTGGAAATCTCAAGGGGCAGCTACCCAGGGGCGGATCCAGGTTTTT
This sequence comes from Apostichopus parvimensis, assembly GCA_000934455.1. Taxonomy (NCBI): domain Eukaryota; kingdom Metazoa; phylum Echinodermata; class Holothuroidea; order Aspidochirotida; family Stichopodidae; genus Apostichopus; species Apostichopus parvimensis. The sequence goes on along the minus strand of KN883680.1, from coordinate 89,712 downwards.
GCCAGGGGGGGGGAGTGGAATAGTAAAGTTTGCAAGTTTGTTAGTGCTTGGGCGAATTATTCCTAGGGGAAAGGTCTAAGTGGAGGGGGTCTAAGGGGAGGGCGTGTCCCTCTCCAGGTTTGAAAATATTGCTCTCATTACGTGGCTTAGACGCTAAATGTGGCTGTCATTTCTATATTATAAAGCACCAGGAATTACCATTTTGCATGAAGGGCTACAGCCAATACATATTACCTACTTTGAATGGAGTGGTAAATACGGGCAACTTGGTGATGCTCTGTCGGGCTCAGTAGGTGATGGCTGTCCTGCATGGGAAGGGGTCTTTTGACGTTGCGCAGATGCAAAAATGTGCTGTCATTTTCTCTACACGTGCATGCACTAGAAATTACCATGTTCTGTGGAGACTCCAAACAATAAAAACTCCAACAATAAATATTTCCAACTATTATTCATGTCTTACAAAACGAGGTCTTTTTTCTTTATTAAATTCAGAAAACTCAAGTGGGGGGTGGGGGGTTAAACCCCAAAAACCTCCCCCTGGATCCGCCCCTGGCTACCCCTGCATACTAAACTACTGCATGTCAAGGGCTATGCGCTGACCCTGTTAGGAAAGATAGAACAAACATAACAATATATTATATTATACAAAAAAATATAATTATACAAGTATAAAGGAACAACAGAAAACTGGCTGGGAATGATCAACAAAGGAAAAGAGGATTTCAGGTTTAATCAGTAAACAAAATAATCAGCATCTTATGAATAATCATCAAATGTAAACATAAACATAAAGGAGTATTAATACATAATTAGCCTTAACTAACCGTCTTGAAATTCATTGATTTTTTAGTTAATTTAGGTTTTACATTACCTTTCACATTAATATTCTGTATATAAAGGCGAACATGAATTATGAATGGTTGGACCTATGTCATGGACAGAACCAAAGTATACTGTCTCTGGCCCTACACACCATTCAAAGTTCATTAATATATTTATCACTCAGCCGCTTGAGGAAGCATTGTTTATAACACAACCACCGTCCTTTCTATATATTACGAAGACCAACATTGCACAACAGCAGTAATGATAGAATAATAAATATAACCATCTATAGTAATGCTGAAACATGAAGGTGAAATGCGACCAGAAAAGAACATAGAACAGTATACACAAAACATAGAATATGATAATAATATAGCTGTAGGGTTAACAGAAATCGACGCTTAAGATTCAACGCACAAGGCATCTCTTAAGTTTGTAAAGTGATGCCGTTCCTGTGTATGGCTAACATCGGAAAGTAAATACACGGCACAACAACATTGTTGACTGACCACAGCTACTTAATATAAACAGTCTAGTTGACATAACTAATCATATGACATCAGATGCATGGTAACCTGACCTAAATGTATATATATCATATATAACAATCAATTCATTTTACATACCACATATGCCAGTCAACGCATTATATATACCACGTATGCCAATCAACCTGTTATACATACCATGTATGTCAATCAAACTTACTTTTTCCCCACTCCCTTGCTCCCTTTGCCTTCCATGAATGTGAAACATGCTTTGTCAATTTGCAAGAAGAAATCAAAACACATTATGTCGATTAAATGATATATCAATTAGCAAATTACAAACCATAACGGATGATGTCACCAAAAAATATTACAGAAGCAATTGTAAGAAACAATGTCTTTATCAACCCCTTATTCTTTGTCTGTCTTTTCTTGTCAAAGTTAGAATTTGCTCACTCCCAACACCATTCTCCCTATATACAACAACACAATATCCTCACTTTTAAAAAGCAACTCTATCAGAATTAGATTATTTAAAAAAATACTTTTTATTTGTTAGTCCTGGCAGCTGACAATTTTAGTTTTTCAACATTCCTGATGTTTTATATGCAGTACTAGCAAGTATGACCTTGTTAGACCTTGTACGACCGTGTTAGAAGAAAGGCACACTTTTACAGCAACCAAAGATGATCTTTTACTTCTCACTAACTGTTTCCTGATCTTTCCACGGTAACTACAATCTGTAAAGGAAAGAAAATGAATCTTAGCAAGTTTATATTCAATCAATATTCCAAACTGGTTCAGAAAATAGCAAAGAATAATTTCTGGGGAGTGCGTTATATATTAATACAAGAAATGCTACTGGTGGTATGACATAGCACTAAAACTGTTAATCCAAAGTAGTTTTAATATTTTAACATAGAATTGACAGAATAATTAAAGACAAAGCAATTTATGCTGTTTTGTAAAGTATAAATTCAAACATACTTCATTGGTTGGTGTAGAAGGAGAGTTGACAGGTGATGCAAAACTACCAAGAGATGAGCATAGCTTTTGCCAGGATTGGGGGGGGGGGGTTAGATATGATATTCATGTGTTTTCAACTAAATTTGTAAAGAAGGATGTTAAATATAAGCCATGATGGTACCATCACTTGCAAAATGGTGCCAGGTCATCTTAAGAAGAGTAATTACATGGTAAAAATAGCATATCAAGAGTACCACCTACCCTCCTCACCTCCCTCCCCCTTCCACAGATAAAAACCAACAGAAACTGAACTCAAAGTCGTAGAATCTTACTAGACTACAATAACAAGAACTATAAAGGGGTAACACAGCAAGAAGGATGAAGATATCCACCCAAAGACTCTGCTGGACCAGGATTTTCGAATCAATAGATCGGCAATGGCAGTTTGTGGACAGCAATTAGAATCCCTTGGTAGACTTACGGCAACATCTCTTTATTTATGCATTTTTTTACAGACATGGGTATCCGATGACTGTAACTTGCTGGCAAATTGTCACATATAAACTCCCCATATGTATAACACAGTTCTATGTAACTGATTGATTTCAACAAGATTTTAGTGCCAGAAATGTGCAATTCATCACTTTAGCATGTGAAGTTTAAAGTTACAAAGTGTTTTAGCCGTACACAGCAGAACCCATTACCATTTGACAACATAACCATGGAGTTATAATTTTGTAATGAAACTCATGACATCATTGATGCTTGTCTAACTGGCTTTAAATTCACTTTTAATGGTCACTGAGTTGTGTAGAGGCTGGTACATCCTATAATGTAGTGTTGAAAATATTGGTCACATGCAAGAAATGATGGAAAGTGTATAATTTAGTTTAGCAGAACAGATCTATAATGGTTCATAGAGGTCAACAGGTAACCAGATTACATGGAGGCAGTCTGGCTATTAATGGTAATATTCAAATTGATTTACTTATTTTTAGACTTTGTGACAACTGTTATTAATTTCATATTCATATTTAGGTCACTTTCATATATCAGGGCTGGAAAGGGGAGTGTGGGGGGGAGGGGGGTGTGGGTCAGTGCACAATTATCCTTTAGAAGTGTAGTGTAGTTTCCCAGTCTCCTTTACCTACATCAGCTGGTTCTATCATGAATTATATATTCAAGGTTTAATGACAAAGAGAAATTTAACTGATTCATAATGATCAGTATGTTTTAATGTTATGTAGCTCATTTCTATGTAAACCTGCTGTCAACCATTTGCGCTGTGATATAGTACATATAAGAAGGGATATTTTTTTCTCTGTGTAAAAAACCTGGGTACCCAACAAACAGTGACTGTCTATGTACCTGCATGGTAACCCAACATGCTGATAATAAGTTAAGGTTAACATGTAACAGCATGTCAGAAACATTGGGAGTAACCCACAATAGCTCAGTGTAATTTCAAGAACACATGAGTGTAACCATTCTTCATGATGTGCAAGTTTTGTGCCCATTTCATGAGTTAGAGGTTTAAGGTCTAATTGATGCCTTATTGTTTTATATCAAAAAGATGAGCTCTATGATCAACTTTTTGCAGTGGGAGGGGATAAAATGTTCCCAGAGGAGGGGTGAAGAGGAAGGCTGTCCCGCACTCTTTAAGATATTTGTACACATGAAGGGTACTGAAGGGTACTTATACGCAAAACAGGTGCTACCTGTATGTTTTGTAACTCTTGATGCAATGTTGAAGATTTATCAATTGTGTATGTTGTACTGCATATACAGGTTATATCTTTATATATTGTACTTCAGAAATTCTTGTAAAAGTAGTCTCCCTGCATGTTATAGATCACCGCACCCCCCTCCTCACCCCCCCCCCTCCTCCTTGAATTTATTCTGGCGATTAAAGTCCCCACGAATAATACATAATACATGGTTGCAACCCTGCTGTACCTTATGTCTAGATTTGATGTTTGTTGGGGGAGGGGGAAGAGGAGGGGGAGGGGGAGCACGAAATTTGACTTACATTCATTCTAGGGATGGGTCGATCATCATTACAACTTCGTTTGTGTAATACAACTATAAATTATGCCAATGTATACAACATTAAATTAGTGCCATTTAGAACAATTTTCTGCAAGCACTGGAAAGATTTAAATGAGTAAAATGTCAACTAGGATAGCATTGAACATGGCACCTAGCCAGTTGGGGCAATTTCCTAATGCTACTACCTCTCTAAACTGTACTCCAACATCATGCTTTCAGAGCACTAGTATTGTCAGTACAAACAGTTCCTAACCTTGGTCTGATAGAAACATGATATTCATACTTCTCGTACTGACAATATGAGTGCAATATGAAGCAGGACCACAGTATAGAAAAAAATGTCCCAACTGGGTGGTGGCACCCTATGGCTTCATGCATATTCAAAGTTATTTAAAAGCTATGACTACTGGCAATACTAGTTATATGGGGATGTAAGATCTAGAGATAGCAATTACTGATAGCAGATGCCTGGAGAATCCTTTATTCATTCGCTCTCATCTATTTTATTATATTAATGGGTTAAAACAATACCAAGATTACAGGTGACAATGCACATTTAACTTCAAAGACTTGATACTTCCTAATTTCTCAATTTCAAACACATCCATGATCAGACCAAGGTACATATTACAACAACTTAGCTTGTCTGGCATGTGGGCAATCATTATTTTCTACAGAAGTTGAAGTTTTCTTATGAAATGTTAATTTAGGTATCTATCAGTAGCTGTCTCCACTTTAGAGGAATCTTCCATCCACCACTGCATAAGTACAATGTAGGAATTGTGTTTAGAACATTTTGTTAGCTCTACACAATAAAACAAGTGGAATCTAAAAAGGGCATTTGATGTTATTTATAGAACTAATAATGCAAGCTGTCTTCACCTACATATGGCATGTAGATTTAATCAAAGGTATCCAACACAACCCATTATCGTTTCACAAACTGACTGTTCAGAAATTATTATGAAAAGACTCACCAGACTTACATCCACAAAGGAAGTTATGTCATCAATGATGTGTAATGTGTTCCCACTTGACTTTGTCTTTCTTGGAGGAAATGTACAGAAGAAATGTACAAAACTGTATCACCTGGAGGTTAGAGAGAAAATACAAAATAACTCAACATTCCATTCACTCGATTTATCAAGGTGAATATTCATCAGGTCTGTGATCATTTTTGTAACAGACATCAATGTCTTTCCTTGTGTCTATTAATAAGTATATATGAATATTTATATAGTTGTATTCTCAGGGCAGCATATATATTTTGTTCTATCTCTGTTTTTATATTTGTGTTTGCTGGACTAACATAGCTAACAGTACAGGACTAATATCATTATTCAAAGCACCTTTGCCGTTATTTTAAAGCTGCTCTTTAGGAAAATGTTTTGCATCTGAGGTAATCAAAACAGTTAGTTATTTACAACACTTGTAGTGCTAAATGATTAACTCCATGTTACCACCGAGAGTTTTAAAGCTCCCATCATCTCCCCCTCCCTCCGCCCCCACATATTTTGTCAAAACTTTTGACAATTGCTGGAATTTTCTACCAAATCGTCCATATTATTGCATCAGGAAATCAATGTAGAAAGCAAATGAGAATCCTTCAACACTATGGAACAACCAAAATATTCCGCTTGCAATCCCTTAGTATATAGCTAATTGGCAAATGGCATAAAGACTAGATTATCTTCAGATTCAAATTTGACATAAATTTTCTTGGGTTTTGGAATCACTGAGATGGGAAGGGTAGGAAAGGTTAGGATGGGTAAAGGAGAAATGGTTCCTGTTAGTCACTCTACATTTTATTAAACAGAGACTTAATTGTGACATATAGCACATAGTGGTAACACATAGGCTTCAGACAGTGTGATCATAGCAACAACATCACTGATTCACTTGTTGTAGGGTGTTGTTCACTCTTGCATTATATATAGTAACAAACTCACTTAATACATGTCTCCATTAAAACAGAATGATGGAGAAGTATGTCACATATTAATTTTTTTCTTAAATGTCTTAGCTTTGGCAAATCTTGGGTGCATATCAAAAAGAAAATAATCTCACGTAGGTACTGATACTACTGGGAGGAGCTTACAGGCGACCTTCAAGAAAACTAACCCTATTCAAATAGCATACTTTAGTCTTAGGATATTGAAGTTGATGATAACTCAAGTTAGAAGGTATATCTAACGTAACTACTGGACCAATGAAAGCCTTACTATGTACTATAGGTTGGGTCAAGTTTAACTACTTGTGACAATTCATTCCTTAGTTTGTAACTGAGATATAACAATAAGATAGTTTTCCTTATAATATAAGACTTTAGAAGTGTTCTAACTTAGTGTTGGTATGGGTCTTGTTTTGTTTGAAGTGACTCTATTTAATAGTAAGGGGACATGAACTTATGAACTATATTGATTGTTTAAAAGCCTGTCATACTTTTTACTGCCTATTTGCTGCCTATTTATGAAGTGGACCCAGCTTATTATCATATACACCTCTTTGTGTACTTTTACACATTGGTAAGCAATACAATGTATGGCATGCAGTGCTTAATATATGGTGTATGTAATAGATTGAGGCCTTTATCTTCCCCTCTGGCCCTTAGGGAATATGCTGATCAAGCAAGATTCAAAACAATTATGGTTCCCCAGGATTAGGCAGTAACAAAGTCACATTCTACCCATACACAAATCTAATTACAACAACAACCGAGCTTACCAGTCCTGCTATACACTAATTATACACTTACCATTACCTATATATTGTAAACCATTCTGTGCAAGCTCCGCATCATGTGACCCCCAAAGATCGTCTAAAGACTGATTAATCCACATTTACCTAATGAGGAGGTAAGAACAAAAGCAATAAGAATCAGTTGTCACTAATTCTATGTTGAGAATATCAGAACTAGATATGTTTTAATATAAACAATAAAATCCAGTGTTATGGGGTATTCCTTTTTAATATTTACTCCACAGTTTTTCTATTGCTCACAGATATACAAGCTAATGCTAAATTAACATTGTGTCACTGAAACCACTCAATAAACTGCAAATTCATTTCATTTCATTGAAAGGCACTTTTTTGTATTTTCAAGTTAAACAGCTTTTGAAATGTACCCATCAACAAAACAAGAGGTTAAATTTGGTAACATGTTTGTAATCCTTTATATTAGGCTTATTGATCAGCACACTTTCTAGTTTGGTACTTTTAACATGATTGGTTTCTGTTTTAACACCAAATCTCTAATTTTGTTACTTTTAAGTCAAATAGAGTTAGGCCTAATTACTGTTCCGGATTGCTTTTGTCAAACAATTAGTATATCAGTGTCAAGATGAGGCTGTATTAATACATAAATGTTGTTGTCTTTTCTTCCACAACCATCCCAGTAACTTCATTTCCACCTTTGTCAATAGACAGCAACCTGATACCATAATTTTTTTTTTAGTGAGAGTGATTGGAGATAAAAGAGTATTCCTTTATCTGCAATGCTGTCCATAAAATCTACCAGAGGTTCTTGAAACATTACTATCAATGTTCTACACTAACCATTAATGTGATTACCATCACATGGAGGAAATGATGAAACATTCATTGTCCTTGTCAGCACAGTGTGAAAGCTTCCATCAAAAATTGGTAACTACAGGTGGAATAGGTGATCCCCTAATAGCTCGCTTCAGGATAACTCAAGTTAACCTAATGAAGATGACAGAAAATGATGTGAATGAAAATTAAGTCCTAAAGATAGGATATATTGAGAATGTCAGTCAGAAATAGATATGTGTATGTCTCTGGCTAACTACCCTGAATACATGGACATTTACAGAGAAAAAATCCAGAGGAAGGAAAGTACACTTCAGATTCCAATAACCAGGTAAGTGTAAAAACAATTAACCAGTAAACCATCAAACTTGAACCGGATTGTCCATTGTTTAGTGGAAGTGGCATGTAAAGGTGTGGTGCAGTGATGTAAATGAGCTCCCAAAGGAGAGTCCAACCTCACACAACCCAACCATGCATGGTTTTGGATTGACTGAGAAATGTGTGAGATATTGCACCTTCTTTCCTATTGAGGACAGAATGTATTTTGAATTTCCACTCATCGGGAGATAATTGTATCTAATTTAGTGTGTCAGCTTTGGTGGATGGGTTTTTTTATATTATTTTACTTCATTTAATGGCACCAGGCCCCTGGAGACTGCATTGCCTACATTGACCTAGTTACACCTGGTCACTCTCTGGGGGTCTCTTTCCAGATTTAATATCACCAAAGATTTATAGAGTACCCTGTTCAGCTGGTCAATAGCTATCCAATATGGTCAGTTCTTTCCACAAATTTGGCAGATGAAGACACTTGTAGCCTCAACATTTTGAGTTGAAATAGTTTTTTTGAGATTAAAAAGTCAAAATTGTGAAATTTGGGGACACATATTTCCCCCCCTATGTCCCTCGTAAGCCACCGTACTCAAGTCGTTGAAGTTAGATCAATTTTGAGACCAATTAGATTCTTTAAAACCAACTGCAGTGACTTGCTCAGCAAGTGACAATTCTGTATTGACAGCTGTATATACTCAGATTAGTAGGAAGTATAAATTTCCAATTGTGCTCTCTGTTTATAGTGGCTGGACTTACAAGGGTACTGCAAAGCTCTCCAAATCTCCAGTATTTTCACAAAGTTTTTTGGAAACTGCTAGCAATTTAAAGCACATGAGGACATGTCAGGAATAGAAATACTTAATCTGATTTTACTCTGTGGAATATATATCTGTGCC
>KN883680.1:26977-39729 GCA_000934455.1 Apostichopus parvimensis | reverse complement strand
GGGGGGGGGGATATCTCATAAAGTAATTTACACTGAGCTCTGAATATTTTGACGAGAATGAAACGTTAGGATGCATCATTAGTAAACTAATAAACATCTTCTATAAGCATTGCTGACTAACATATCACTAAAGACAACTATCCACTAACGGATAAGGTCTGAATAGGAATATGGAAGGAGAAAGAGAAATACCTTTCCGGGATGAAACTTGTTTTAAAGCTTAATTGGTTAGTTGGTTTTAAATAGTATGACAACAGATGATTCATATCAGTCTGTGTAGCAAATGCTCTATAATATTATGTGTAGCAGGGATTTCTGTCAGGGTTATGTAGCAGGTGATGCCTTGTATTATATGTAGCAGGGATCTCTGTCAGTATGTGTAGCAGGTGATGCCTATTATTATGTGTAGCAGGGATCTTCGTCAGTATGTGTAGCAGGTGATACCTGTTATTATGTGTAGCAGGGATCTCTGCCAGTATGTGTAGCAGGTGATGCCTGTTATTATATGTAGCAGGGATCTCCGCCAGTATGTGTAGCAGGTGATGCCTGTTATTATGTGTAGCAGGGATCTATGTCAGGGTTATGTATCAGGTGATGCCTTGTTTTATTTGTAGCAGGGATCACTGTCAGTATGTGTAGCAGGTGATGCCTGTTATTATGTGTAGCAGGGATCTCCGCCAGTATGTGTAGCAGGTGATGCCTGTTTTTTATATGTAGCAGGGATCTCCGCCAGTATGTGTAGCAGGTGATGCCTGTTATTATGTGTAGCAGGGACCTATGTCAGGGTTATGTATCAGGTGATGCAGTATGTGTAGCAGGTGATGCCTGTTATTATGTGTAGCAGGGATCTCTGTCAGGGTTATGTGGCAGGTGATGCCTGTTAATATGTGTAGCAGGGATCTCTGTCAGTTTGTATAGCAGGTTATGTCTTTTCTTTTGTGGCATCCCTTCATTAACTGCAACAGTAATATTTTGTTTCTTTCTAGGTTACATATTTGAACTAGAGTTATCTTCACGAGGAACAGCATACTGTCTGACGTGTACTCTTCCAGAGAGAGAGGGAGTCAGAGAGGTGGAGAGAGAGAGAGAGAGAGACAGTTGGACAGAGAAAGGGAGGGGGGGGGGGGTTGGAGAGAGTGAGAGCAGATATACTGTCATTCTTCTCAGTCATGTCTCTGGAGATGCCACAGCAGACTGTTTTATTTAGTTTACTAATCAATAGTCATAAGCCAAATTGGCCGGTCGACCTCCTCCAAGATTATACACATTATGAGGTTCACAACACTTAATAATATTAATCCGACGTCTGCCATCTTCAATCAGCTGGTTTGCCGAACGACCGGACCATTTGGTTAAGTTGTCGATCCAACGCATATGTGGACGTCCTGGATTGCGTTTGCAGCCGTAAGGTAAACCATACATTACAGCAGAAGGTAGACCTTCACATCGCACTGCGTGTCTGCACCACTTAGCTTTACGTTGAAGAACATTTCCAGAAGAGAACAACCAGCGCCCCGCGATCTTTGTTTTCAACTCATCATGTATTAATGGTTAACCGTGTTTTCCTTTCTGATTATTGATCATTTTTACAAATATATATTAATTATCAACGATGCTTGTCTTTTAGTTTCAAATAACATTAAAATAAATCTTGAGAGGACCTAACCTTCCAATTCTGCTGAACTCATTATTTTTAGTAGACACGAGACGTATAGAACGCATTAATGCTACTTCTTCATATAGCGATTGTTCAATCACGTGACATATGGAACGGATTTACTGCTGTTATGTAGACATAGAGAATGTGTGATCATGTTCTTTATCTTATATATTAAATATCATCGCGTAATATCATAGTGAATGTATAGGTTATGATCAGGTTATGAATATACAATGATTAACTAAAGCTTAAAAATATATCGAAAGTGTAATTCCTTGTTACATTATACGGATTAACTACTGATATTTACTTCAGTGAATGGGTAATTGTAATCGCTAGTTACACTAAACGGACTATCAGTTGTCACATTGTAATGTAATTGGTGATATTGTTTGCTGCATTTACTCAGAATATAATACTCAGTAAGAGTTCAACTGATGTTACGTAATGGTAATTCCATACTGATGTTATTTAATGGTAATACCATACTGATGTTACGTAATGGTAACACCATAACTGATGTTACGTAATGGTAATAACATTCTGACCCCAAATAGTTCTGAAATCAGAGGCATTAAGTGTTATTCTTGTCTCAGTTCTTTAATTTTTCTGTTTTTACAATGAATGTATAGCCAAACCACTCTTTTCGCTACCACATGATAATAGAAATGCCAAGTTGAACCAAGTTTCTGGACATTAAAAGTTGACCCGAAGTACACAAATTTGTGGTCAAATGAAATAAACATGACATTTTTTTATTTTTTTTTATTTTGTATTAGTATCATTAATTATTCATTCTTATATCTTTACTTATTCAGAATCTATTACCAGTTCATATTTTGCTTATTTTTCAGTTTTGTGTTACACTATCTTGAAATGCTTGACTTTCTTTCTGTGTCGTTCATTTCTGAATTTATGTGAATAGAATTGTGGGAGGAACCGGAAAATATATAAAAGCGGATAACATTTAATACGGTAGGCATAAGTACCGACCATTTCCTTCAACATTTGGAAGCAGAAAACATTTCAAGAAACAAAACAGAGAACTGTTAGACACCGGCGGAGAGCTTGACATGGGACCTGGGATCACCTTTCCACGAGAATCCACCTACATTAGAGACCACCCGGTGACTGTGCTGTACCCTGCGGACGGGGTTAGTTCGCAAGCACTCTGTCCAGCGGATCCCTAATCTAGAAGGCCCCTTACCCCTCATCAGAGCCAAGGCCTCCTCCCAGCTAATAAAGTCAAGCTTGTCAACGGAACTTTTAATATGAATATCCCAATCGATTGGTCCCACCTAACTAACTTAAAGTTAGGAAACCCATTTGTCAAATTTTTATCTAACATTTTCAGCGTTAATCACTCTGAAATTCGTGAACATTGGGGTGGGAGGGAGAATGGGTGGAGATTGATGTGTCTTCAGATCAATGTGATATCAATTGTATATATTTGACAGAGAATAACCAATTGTGAAGCTGGTTGTATAAACTAACAATGTAACTACATGTAACATGACGTCATTTACTTAGGTTTCTTTTTCTTATTAGCTTACATATTTCCTGTCGCAGTTTGTTTTTACAAGTAATGACAGTTTACGCATCATTTACATTCACTTACAGCTACCAGTTTTATTTTATTTCTTTTGGTGGGGTGGGGTGCTTTTTGCTTTTTTTTTGCTTTTGCCTTTTGCCTTTGTTCAATGTTTATTCTATAATCTATGGAATTTAAAGCCAACTGTAAACTTTTTCTTTGGTATGCTTAACGATGACGTGTATATTACGTAATATGATAATTACATAACATTAAAAGTTTGTGCTTAATCAGTTAAGTTAAAGATAATGATCGGTTTTCTATTGTACTCTCCTTTATGTTATCACTACGCGAGCTAGACATTTATATTGATTTATACTTTAGTTATGTATATTCCCTTAAGTTGCATTACAGCCGATAAAAGACAACCCAGTGACGAGTCTGTTACGTCATTCAATAATAATTCGAACAAGATAATGACAATCTGAACATGTTGTGTGCTGAGCTTGAAATCAATGATCGTACTTCTATATATGGTAGGTCTTGTAGTTTACTTATGGTTGAGACCAATAGTAGTTCAACAATTCACTCGATACATTTGATTATATATGTTTTATAATTGCAAATTATTTCAGAATACTTTACACAATGTAAGAATTTTCATGAAAATATCGTTATTTTGTTGTTACCACGTCTTTGCAGTTTCTTATGTTTGGCTTTAATTGCCCAAGCTTTAAGACTCTTGCAAGCAAACAAACAGGTCCTTTCATGTTGTCCATTTCGTTGTTCACATATTATTGTACTCATTTCTGGGGTAATCTTCCACTTGCAAATTGCTAAGAAAGGAAAATTTCAAAATTATCTTTAAATCGCCTTGCATGAATAGTTGTTTTAATTTTGATAAATTATATCCGATATAACACATTCTTTATCAATGTTTCCGTAATTTGCGATCTTTTTATTGTTCTTTCTTGATAATAAATATCAAATTGTTTGAATGTCGTGTTATATACTAAAGCAGTAAATCTATTTCTTGTTTGTCCCTTCAGAACCGCCGTGAAATCGCGATATCGACAAAAATATAAAAAAAATAAAAAAATAGATCAAAGATTCTGTGGTCCGTTTCCTTTCTTCGTCTGCTTACTATAGTCTACTGCAGTGTTAGTGTTAGCACATGCTCTAACTTAAAGATGTAAACTAAAATATTTGTCATGACAACCAAAATCTTTTTCCCAAGCTTGGAGTTATCCTGAAAGGTTCTGTTAAGTCTATAAGTCTATACACAAACGTCAATGTATCTGTAGCCAAGTGTCTTCAATATGGTTACGTGGAGCAGGCTCCTGCGATTATTTCTTAAGTTTTATCCTCGGTAATTGTTTCATGAAAGTACAGATCCTTGATTTGAGGATGCACACCATTTGTAATGTGTGGCCCTATATACATACTTTCATGAGCACTCCGGATTGTTTGGCGTTCCATGTAAATGCAAGCACACTAATATGTGATGTAACAATTGAGATGGTTGAGGTCATCTTCAACGTCATATTCCCTCAAACTGTAACCAGATGAGTTTGTATATTTGTTATCTTGATTTGGAGGTTAATTACGACCAGTACGAAAGGACAATATGTTACAGTTTCGACATTTCAATGTACAATCAACCTAGATTATTTTGTAAACATAACCCGGTAAAATTGTTTCGAACAGCATACTTTCAAGAAATGATGAGGATAAAAGATTGTTCCCCTCTTGCATTCAAATGACCTATGATAGAGTTTTTGTTTGCAAACCTGTTTTGTGGTCTGCAGTAAAAGAGATATATCGTCTCGTTAACAGCACCCCAAGCAAGAGATAGTTTGGCAGATTGATACAAAGTTCAATGATGTGGTTATGATTCTTCATCAATAAACTTTTTGAGTGTTTGAGTGTTTGAATAGTGATAATAATCGGTAATAATAAGGTGTAGTTATAATAAAGTGTAATAATAGTAAAGTGTTTAACTACTGATCATAATCATTAATTTAAGAAACAAATAAAACAGAACACACATCAAAGTTCAAAACACGTAAGCTTTTCTCCATTTGTACGATGGGGAGTATAGTTAGTTTTGTTCGAGAACATTTGACTGTAATGATTCACCAATTGATGGTGAATGGCTTGTTGTTCTGCTCCAGCTGCCAGATGTGCTTCGGGAGTTCCGTTGCGTTTTGGTGTTTTTTGGTGGTTGAATGACATCTTGTGGTTGCCATATCTAAGCTTGAAAGGGGGTTCCGTTAGACCTATGTAAGTCTTGTAGTTGTCAGTGGTTTTCACTTCGGCCTTGTATATGATGTTTGATGCCTGGCAGTTTCCATTTAGTGGGCAAGTGTCCTTTTGTCGGCAGTTGCAAGCTTCCTTTTGTTACGTTGTGTGAGTGGTTGCTATGCGTTTGCTTATCATTAACATACACTTCCCGAAGACATCGAAACAAGATATTCCACAGAAACACCGTGAAAGTCAGTTACAGCTGCTATAGGTTATAGTGGTAATGTAGCCGTCACACCCAATTGAAGCTGCCGCATTTTTCGAGAATTTCATTTAAAACCCAGAAATACACGTCACAAAGAGAAATTACCCCCATGATAAGATTTATTTTTAGTAGAACATTCAATAAACAATACATATATGTATACATTGATCAAAGTGACAATTTTTGGAAAATGTTTGCATTCTGTAAATAGTTTTTTTGGGCGGGAATTTTTATTTTAATTGCATTAATAGGGGCATTCTTCCCGTTTGATCGAACGACGAGGCTTCCTTTTTCGTTTCTTTGGTTGACTGGCCTGGAAAGCTTGATCGGCTCTCTTTTTCGCTTCTATCTCATCCGCAAGACGACAGGCCCTCTCCCATCTTAGTTTGTACTCTGGTGTATCTTCCCTCACCAGTAT
Source organism: Apostichopus parvimensis (assembly GCA_000934455.1). NCBI lineage: Eukaryota > Metazoa > Echinodermata > Holothuroidea > Aspidochirotida > Stichopodidae > Apostichopus > Apostichopus parvimensis. The sequence continues at coordinate 33,611 of KN883680.1, read as the reverse complement.
GGTCCTAATGAAGATGAGAAATACACATATACTTGATATTAATAAGGAGGACAATAATGCGCATACTCATTCGCAATCATTTCATACTAGAATCAACGGAATTGTGAAGGAATTTGATAAAGTGTAAAGTGATGCATTCAAAATTGGATATAACTAAATAAGTCAATTGTCCAGTAATGGTTTTTACCACAGACTGAACTGAATATATTCACTTTTTAGTTTTAGTTCTCAATTTAACTCACGTGTACTTGGGCATAGTCTTGTCAAAGGTTGATTTGTAACCAAAGTTTATCTCGTTAGTAGCAAACATTTCGTTGACTTCCCAGCCTTCATTCTGTTTGGGATATAAAAAAACGTATGTTTTAAAAGGTTTTAAAGGGGTTTAAAGGGTTTCTCTGGGCAGAAGGTTGAGTCCTGATATGTTATAGTCCAAAAATCTTTATTGTCAGTCCGCTAAATCATAAAATATATCGTATGAGGCCGGAAATGTATATGGTCTCCTAATGGTTTGTGTATTAAACTACATAATCCAGTCACTTTGATCGATGAACCTTAGTCGTTTAGTAGGTCGTTTCTCGAAATTTTCAATGTGCTTTACAAATACAACATATACTGAGAGCAAATATTCCTTTTAAAGTTTTACATCATTTCCAAATTGGTGCTTAAAGTTATCTTTTAAGAAATGACGGTCACCCAAGATTGAGCCTGCATGAGCACGAAAAGCAAATAACTTGATTTACTCTCAAACCCTTTCAGTGGCGTAGGAAGCAATCGAACTTGAAGTGAGATTAACAAACAGAAAAAAAAACATGTGGTGTCTGTGGTCTTCATAGGCCTTAAAGAAAAGTTAAATGGTACTGTGGCCTATATCGGACTGTGACAATTCCGAATATTTGGTTTCGAGAACCAGTTTATTAAAGTTTGAGAGTGGATAAATTAAACCTACAAACTTGAAAATTAGAAATTAGAACAATGGAAGTTCAGATTCTGCACAATGCAAAATGGTTAGAAGAAACAAACAATCGTATTCACGGGCTTCTTATTTTGTTTATATGTAACTATGTTTGTGTACCTGATCTAAATTCAGACCGTGGTCAGTTATGTCACTAAGCTCCTCCCACTTGACAAGGTATCGCGGTCTCATTGGTTCCAGGAATGGCCGCTTGGCAAAGTCTTCATCGTACAGGAACGCGGCTGCATGTGACGACAAAATATATACCATAACCTAAGAATGGTCTTTCAACTTATTATCATGATGAGGTATACCTGAAGATTATAACTGAGGCAAAACCAACTTCTTGTACCCCTTCCGCCCTCCCCTCCCTACCCCTCCAAAAAAAAAGGTCGACCTCGATTTTCCCAACAAAAAAAAAGCTTTAGTACAAACAATGAAAAGCCAAATATAAAGAAAAAAACAAGGAGTTGACATTGAGCTCCGGGGAATCCCTGGATTACAACCGTTTGAAGATAGTGGCGCCCTACATGAATGCTGTGTCTCTGACCGGGCGTACGATTCCGGGTATGGTTCGTCTTTGCATTACCTTGCGCAGGGATATATGTACCATACATTAGGCCAATATATAATGCGATAAAAAGGCCTTATCATAACACCGAGTTAAATTCCCTTGATTTAACAAGCCTAAATCTAATTTTTCGAACACCATTGAAGTCGATTAACCAGTAATTAACACTTTGTTGGGACTGTAGTGATACGATTAAGTATATTGAAGACAACAAGATCATTTTTTTAATTCTCCAAAAACGAATGTAACGCTTCTATAAAAGTTCACATGCTTAAAACTACGTGCCTAGCACTATTCAACATGTACATGCCAGAGCCGTATGTATACATACGGATCTTGTACATGCGTACCACTGGCCCCCTTGTTACTCAACGACAGTTTCCTTTGAACTAAACTTTTACATGGGTGTCTATTTTCGACTGCAAATGAACTATTAACCTTATGTTTCCTTTTATTATGTTTTTCAAAGGTTAGTACTGCACCCCCGTCGGCCTAACGATATCACCAGCCCTGTATAATTAAAAGGTATATATCTAAGAAAGATGTAATTTTATGAATTAAGGAAACACATTTCCTTCAAATATGTTCCTCGCGAACAAGGTCATTTCCTATTAAATTTTGCTAGCGAAATATGGATAATTGCGTGCGGAGTCTCGTAAAGTAGCTGCCATTGGTCGGCTTTACGGTGTACTGTAATGGAAGCCTTATTTGATCATGTTTACAGGGTTATAAACGTGATCATTAGCCATAAAGTCCCACACAACATACACCTCAGTCCCACTGCTCACGACTACCGATATTACCACCGTAATTTGGAGAAACTTTTATGTATTAGGTAACATATCTATATGTGTTATACAAACATGACAAGGTTATAGTTACCACGAATAACTGCTTCTTCGCGTTTCTCATTGTACAGGAAGGTTGCTGCATGTGAGGGAAAAAACATCAACATGACTATAAGAATGGTCTCTCAGCTAAGTATCCCAGTGAGATAAACGTAAAATATTTACATGTGTTATACATGTACAAGACAGTGGACACCATAATATTATAGTTACCGCCAATATCTGCTACTTCGCGTTTCTCATCGTCCAGGAAGGTTGCTGCATGTGAGGGAAAATAAACATAACATGACTAAGAATGGTCTCTCAGACTATTTTCCCAGTGAGATGACCGTATGATATTTAAATGTGTGATACATGTATACAAAACACTAGAATATTATAGTTACCGTGAATATCTGCTTCTTCGCGTTTCTCGTTGTACAGGAAGGTTGCTGCATATGAGAATAAAAACATAACATGACTAAGAATGGTCCATAACTTATTATCACAGTGAGGCAAACGTATAATATTTACATGTTTGATACATGTAAAACATACGATCATATTATATTTACCAGGAATATCTGCTTCTTCGCGTTTCTCATCGTACAGGAAGGTTGCTGCATATGAGGGGAAAAAACATAACATGATTAAGAATGGTCTCTCAGCCTATTATCCCAGGGAGATAAACGTAAAATATTTACATGTGTGATACATGTCCAAGACAGTGGACACCATAGGCGTGGTGGGAGCGTGGTGGCCAATTGGCTAAGGCATCGGACTCGTGATCAAAGGATTGCTGGTTCGATTCCTGCCTAGTTCATTACGCTGTGTCCTTGGGCAAGATGCTTTATTCCACTTGCCTCTCTCCACCCAGGGGATAAATGGGTACCTGTGAGGTAACTTGTCATTGAGCGCAGTATATAACTGCTGCCGACTGGAGGGATTGTCTCTGGGACCGGTTATCATTGACCAGGGGTAATATAACGTCTGTAAAGCGCTTTGAGATCTATCGCTGGTGTAAAGCGCTATATAAAAACAAATATTGTTATTATTATCATAGTTACCGCCAAAGTCTGCTTCTTCGCGTTTCTCATCGTACAGGAAGGTTGCTGCGTGTGAGGAAAAAAAACATAACTTGACTAGCAATGGTCTCTCAGACTATTATCACAGTGAGATAAACGTATGATATTTGCATGTGTGATACATGTATACAAAACACGATAATATTATAGTTACCACGAATAACTGCTTCTTCGCGTTTTTCATTGTACAGGAAGGTTGCTGCATGTGAGGGAAAACACATAACATGACTATAAGAATGGTCTTTCAGCCTATTATAACAGTGAGATAAACGTATATTATTTACATGTGTTATACATTTACAAGACACTATAATAGTATATTTACCGCCAATATTTGCTTCTTCGCGTTTCTCATCGTACAGGAAGGTTGCTGCATGTGAGGAAAAAACATAACATGACTAAGAATGGGCTCTCAGCCAATTATCCCAGTGAGATAAACGTATGTTATTTACATGTGTGATGTATTGTACAAGACATTGGACACCATAATATTATAGTTACCGCCAATATCTGCTTCTTCGCGTTTCTCATCGTACAGGTAGGTTGCTGCGTGTGACGAAAAATAAACATAACTTTACTAACAATGGTGTCTCAGACTATTATCACAGTGAGATAAACGTATGATATTTGCATGTGTGATACATGTATACAAAACACGATCACATTATAGTTACCGTGAATATCTGCTTCTTTGTGTTTCTCATTGTACAGGAAGGTTGCTGCATGTGAGAACAAATCATAACATGAGCAAGAATGGTTTTTCAGCCTATGATCACAGTGAGCTAAACGTATATTATTTACATGTGTTATAGCCTACATGTACAAGACACGATCATATTATAGTTACCGTGGATATCTGCTTTTTCTTGTTTCTCATCGTGTCCTTCTTGGGGTTTGCTCAGTTCAATGGCGGCAGTCGGTTGTTCTTTCCAGCTAAACATTATTGAGATAAACCATTAACAAAATCAGAAGTATTTACGAGACGGATAAATGTGTCATGTTGCAGAGAAGGGCGATAGGGAATTACATACTATAAATAATTACGACAGGACGAAGCCATTTCAAATGTTCACATGTTTAATATCGATACCGGCCGACTAGTGCAACCTGCGGCGATGGGACCTTGAAACAGACCATCGCACCATCATGGGATCCCCTTACTCTTCAAACGACATGAACTAGTTTATAATAGTTGCGTTAAACTCATGCATGCCTGCAATATTTACAGAGAGAAGTGTATTGAGATTGGGCAACCGACCAATCATCGTCAAAACCGTAACTAAGGAGACCTCAGAGTTTCGAGCAGATCTTACATGATATGATCAGTTTTTTTTTAACTTCTTATAGTATAAATAATACCATCATACTCACCGACTCCAGTTTGTTAGTCTCGGAATGCTGAAGATAGCATCTTCAACGATAACATAGAGCAAGGGCAAGGCTATGACTAATATATCATAAAGCAGTATCATGGTTTTAACTTTCTAGACTTCGAGATGAAGAAATACAACCAGACCGCTGCATGTGACACTCTGAAGCGAGCATCTTCTGTATGTGCATCTTTGTTTCTGCAAAACCTTATGGTTTCATCTGTGACGCAATATAGTCATAGCTAGCCTATAGTGGAGTGCACGCGCGCACTTTTTTCATGTGTGTATGTTTTCGTAAACAGGGATATGCTACTGCGTCGGTACCGCGTTGTAATACTATCACTAGGTTTTTGTTCTAAGGTTGCGCACAAAGATCATAATTTATCCATATTTTTCCTTGTAAATACTATGCTTGGAAAGTGCGCGTGATGCGCGCTTTTTTTCCACGTGTGTATGCATGTTGACAGGGAATACTGCGTTGTGACCTTATCACATTGGTTTGTGTTATACACGGTTGCTGACAAAGATAATGATTTATTAGTTACATAAATATCGCGTAGCTTAGATGCATGCATTCTACAAAGATGACATTCACGCTAGCTTCTGCGCAAACTTCCAGGTCGGTAACGTCATAAATGAGCATTGCCTGTTTGCGGTATTTCATTACGTCTAGTTACGTACTGGGTGCGCTACAGAGGTACATCGCAAAGTAGGTCTTACATTTAAATTTTAAGGGTAATGAATTTGATGAAGGAGGAAGGGATCTGGTGGGGGGGGGGGGAATTGGGGCAGGCGAAACCATCGCCATCTCCATCGCCTTCGCCATCTTCATTATCATCTACATATTCATCCGGAATGAAATTAGGTTATCATCATATACGGCAGGCCACGTCGATTAGTGATATCAATAATAATAGTAATTAAATAGCGTTCAAAGGTCTATATGTCTACTTTGTTCTCGCATGTATATCATGCATTATGTAACTATGTCATTAGAGAGAAATCCACGTTGAGGAACGAAATTGTGACAGCTTATATATGTTGTTGTCTATGAATATTGATAGCCACAGATCCATCGCCATCCCATCGCCATCTTTATTATCATCTATCTATGTTATCTCCTTCGAAACGGAATTGAGCTGTCAATGAAAAGCTAGCCGTCGCTAGAGATGTTGCTAGAGATGATAAATAGCATCTCACGTAACGACCTATATACATATTCATCCGGAATTAAAGTAGGTTATCATCATATACGGCAGGCCATATCAACTAGTGAAATTGTTAATACTAGTAATTGTATAGCTTTCAAAAGGTCTGTGTCTATTTTGTTAAGGCATGCATATCATGTAATATGTAACTATGTCATTAGAGAGAAAAGCAACGTTGAGGAACGACATTGTAACTTATTATGATGTTAATGAGAAGCTAGCCGTATTCGTCAAGTCGCTAGAGATGATAAATAGCATCTCACGTATCGACCTATATACATATTCATCCGGAATAAAAGTAGGTTACAGGCGCGTAGCCAAGGGGGGGGGGGGCGAAGGGGGCAGCCGCCCCCCCTCCCCTTGAGCATATTTTTAAAAAAATGTTGTAATGTTTTTATGATATCGCTAGTAATTTCAAAAGAGAAAATGCTAAGATGCAACTTACAAGGCCTGGGAAGTGCCATTTCCAGCGATCTGGGAGGCATTTTCAGCCAAAATTTTCTTGTACGCTTCGCGCCAATCATGGTGGCGCTACGCTTAGATACTATGCAATGCCATATCTACGGCTCTGAAAATTTTTCTACATTTTCGCCCCCCCCCCCCTTGGCAAATTCCTGGCTA
>KN883680.1:0-19026 GCA_000934455.1 Apostichopus parvimensis | reverse complement strand
ATGTTACACACAAAAAAAGGCATATTTCTCAGAAAATTTGGGTGACAAAAAGCCTTTCTAAGTGCCACCATTTAACATGTAGGCATCACCAGGATTCCAAAAAAAATCAAAAGGGGAGGGGGGCACCCCCTCCCCTTATACCCCTACCCCATGACGGTGATTCGTGGCATGGACCAGCATTTGCCTTCTCAGGAGTTGGGACCTATGCGTATAAGCTTCAGTTGTACATCACCATATAAGTTCTTCTATCCGTCCTCCCTAAATTTACACACGTTCATTAATTGTTTAGATGCAATTTAAAGCCTATATGGGTGTTAATTTTACCGATCTGAGGGTACCTTTCATCGAAAATTTCGACGCTCCTTGCCAACCGATGATGGCGCTCCGCCTAGATAGTGACGTATAACAAAATTTGTACATCACCATCTGACCATATGTTCTACTATCAATCCTCTTCAAATTGTTAAACGATAATTAACTATCTAGATACAATTGCAGACATGAGATCCATATTTCAAGGATGGATACATGCAGCTTAGAGCACTCTGGAAGGCCATCTGGAGGGTTTGTAAAGAAAAAAAAATTTCTTGTACGCTACGCGCCAACCGATGGTGGCGCTCCGCTTAGATAGTCTTGCTGGCAGGTTTGCCCCCCCCCCCCCACTTTCACAACTCAAATCCCGCCCCTGCCTAGAACCAGGTACAAGTGGAAAGGTGATACAAACATTTGCCTGGTATGACTATATTCAATTTGTCTACTCTATCAATCAATGATGTCTTTCCCAGGTGAAAGACCATAGCAATCGATTAACAACACAATGCTTAATTGTTGTTCAGGTTCTGCTGAATTAACTGAAATATGTTTAATCGTCCCACATTTTTGGGTGAAACAAACTAGTTTTCTTGTTCTGATGATTGAGAACTTCCATCATTCAATTGATTTTCATAATTTCATGGATTCTGTTGATAACAAAAATCTTCCATTAACTGTATGTAAGTAAATCAGATTGACTAGTCAAATTTTTATTTTCAAATAGTTTGGAGAAATTTAATCTTCGGCTTTGTTTGACCTCCTTCCATTTCGTCCAAGCTTTAAAAGAATGAATCGAGCAAAACTTCCCCACATGGCAAGAAAACTCTGTTCCATGCTACCCTTAAGGTGCAAGACCATTTGAGACCTATCGGTAAAATGCTAGATTACCTTAATCTGATATGATCGATTTCCACAACATCTAAATATATATCATATTTTTAGGATAAATTAAGGTGATGTCAAAACCCAAGTAGCAAATTTAGCTTCACAGGTGGTCCATCTCGAGAAACCGTTTCAACCGTTCTTCTCCGAATCTACTTGATCCTCAGATGGCTGCTCTTTTACTACCGGTAAGATATCCTCAGGTTTCGGTAAAACTCCATTCGACAATTGCTTTTTGAGCTGGAAAGAAAACGCCAATTTTGTAAATGCTTCAAAACAGACAACTAAGGAGAGCATACATTTATATATATTCTGAGGAACAAGATTAAAACCTCTTTTTAATGACATTTAGCTCTGATAAATCTTTGTTTATACATCAGGCAGTGAAGCATAGTTTGCTAGTAATTAGCATAAAGTGGGGAGAAATGTTCTGATATGTGCATGTACCCAGTACAAGATACAAGGAATTATTCCTACCAGAAATGTTCTTTCCACGATCATAATCTATTGTAGGAGATATTGTAGCTTTAACAAGCCTTAAATTATCTGTTTCTGGAAATTAACCAAACTTCTTAAATCCTGAATTTCACCAAACTTCTTGCAAGAATCCAAGATGAGATTCACATAATTGCATATATATATACTGCAATTTCCAAAAGAGAAAATACAAAGTGTTTTGTTTAGCCATGAGAAGGGCAACTAGCAGATAAATAGGCTAGCCAATTAATGACAATAGCACCAAAACCAACAAACTAGTGACAATAAATGAAGGTACTATAGAAAAAGTACAATACAGACACTCTGGCACCAAGTATGTAGTAACACAAAGAGATGACTTTAAATATTGATTTTACTGCAATCTGTGCTGTTGCTAGAGCTTCTTCTTTGGATTTTAATAATGTCCACTAGCTTTAAACTGGTACTAGAATATTGTTAGATGGTGGTGTCACACATATATATGCGAGAAAGGAACAGCATTTAATCATTTGATTTGAGCCAATGATTGTAGTTCAGCAAAATTTATCCATGTATTCCTCCAAATTCCCCAACCAACCCACCCCCCCCCCCGGTGCAACTTCACACCCTGGAGTCTTAAGGTAATTCTCGCTGACCGATTCTAGCTGCTGTGTTAAATCAAAAACATCCTTCTCTCCTCCACTTTGCTAATCCCCCATGCCCCCCCCCCCCGAGCTTTAAGGCAATTCCCTCTTACCAATTTTAGCTGTTGTCTTAAATCAAGAACATCTTCCTCCCCTCCACTGTGTCAATCTCCTCCCCCCCCCCCGGCATTTAGGTCATTCCTGCTTACCGATTCTAGCTGTTTTCTTAAGTCCACTGTGCCAGTCCCCCCCCAACCCCCACCCCACCCCCACCTAAGCATTTAGGTCATTCCTGCTTACCGATTCTAGCTGTTTTCTTAAATCAAGAACATCCTCCTCCCCTCCTCTTTGTTAATCCCCCTCCCCCACCCACCCCAGCCCCGGGGCTTAGGTCATTCCTTCTTACCGATTCTAGCTGTTTCCTTAAATCAAGAACATCCTTCTCCTTCCCTTCAACCATTTCTTCCAGCAGTTGGTACTTTTCTTTCTTCCTGGCTCTGCACTCCCTGGCACTCTGTCGACTCCTCTCCAGTTTGGTTTTCTGATCGATTGCCTTCGAAGCTCTCTTCCCTTTACGGCCTCCCTGTTTCCTCACTTTGCCGCCGAGTGACTACAGATGATTGGGAGAAAAAAGATCTTAAGAAGTCGGTCATGTATTCTACATTATAATACTTACTAATGTGAGATGTGACTACAGTAGCTAAGACATGCAGAATATGGGAGGTGTGAAGTTGTGGGGGCTATGGTAAAGAAAACTAGTTACCATGGTAACTATCACATGATGTACTGTAAACAAATATTTCAGTTGCATTTTAAGCTTTCTCAATTTCTGACCTTTTGCTTTTGTTGAAGAGTAAAACATGTTGCACTGCTACAGATTTGAATATTTTTTTAGCAATTTGTGCTGGAAAATACTTGGTGATGTAGCAGTAGCCTACTAGCTTATTATGACAACCATTGTGCTTAGTGTATTACACATATAGCCAAAGAGAAAACCCTAACAATTGATTTCATATCAGGATTGTCCAATTTGTTAGAATAACAAGGGGTGAAGATTGAAAACATAAAGTCCCGTATAATACCTTAGTACTATTTATCCTGATATTAAGCATCACGCTCTCCTGTTTTTGAAAGAAAGTTACGTAGATATAGCAACGGCTTTAAAATTAAAATTGCCAAATTTCGACAGTCACGATTTACCTAGGTTACAACCTTAACCACAGAAATGTATAGCATAATCATGTACATTTGAAAGTGTGAAGCCCATCTGGAGAGATGTAAACATGCGGTAGCCATTTGCAATCACTGAAGGATCAAACGAGAGGAAAATAAGCATAGCTATATGCTGGGTGTTAGCGGAGTGGAGTTAGAGTTAGAGCGGAGTTAGTCTAGTGGTTAACACCGGTGCCTTCCAATCATAAGGTCCCCGGTTCGAGTCACTCCAAGATTAATGGATGTCGTCCAGTTACAGAGTTGTTGACAATTCATAATCATGGACGTTAAATATGAATGTAAGTTACTGACTTCGGTCAGCTAGCAACTTTGATAAGCCAATGAGGCTTCTTCGCGAATTTCTGCTTGCAGGAGGATGTAAAATATACATACACACTTACATACATGTAGCTAGCAAAAAAGTAAGTTTGAGAATACACAGCTGCTAATGGATGATTTAAAATTCTATTTCTCACAAAGTTTTCAATGCTATGAGTATTAGTAACTTACTGGCTTCCTCTTGTGCTCCGATTGAACTACCGTACATGTTTATCAAGAAAGAATGTAAAGTTAGTTATTTCTATTTTCAATTCAAGCTACCATGTTTAAAACATGTTTTGTATAGATCTGCCGACTGTGCTGGATAAACGACCCAACGAAATTATGAACACAGGTCTTCATGATCACGTTTGTATTTATTTAACATGTCATCTGCAGTACCAACAAGTTGAAGGTTTACAGTCTTGTTTGAGGGCAAGGCCGCCTCAAATGACTTAACAACTTGTCCCTTGTCACAACCACACACTAAAGTGTGTGCAATTCAAACAATCCCTCCTGGGGCACTTCAGGTCACCACATCTACCTGTCCCGTGTGGGACGTTCCCATTTGGGGGGTGGTGGAGGGGACCAAAGTTCTATGTTTACAAGTTACCTTACAAGTCCCCATTTATACACCTGGGTGAAGAGAGGCAAAGGAGATTAAGTGCCTTGCCCAAGGACACAAGGTAATGAATGATCTGGCAGGACTCGAACCTGCAAACCTTAGATGACAAGTCCACTGCCTTAACCACAACGCTCTCTAACAGCCAATTAAACAACATAGTATTTAATTGAAGTAATTTGATATCACAAGCAACTAGAAATTCAAAAAAAAAATATTGTTGGCTTAATCACGGCGAATCGTTTTTTTCTTTTCATACCAGAAACTTGGCCAAAATTAATCACAGGATATGGTGCATTTGCAGCCAACTGCAGAAAGTTTTGAATGGCACTTAGTTGTGACAATTTATAGAAATGTTTATTTCTACACTTGAAATCCATTACAAGGCTTGATAGGGTACTCTTTAGTGTTTACATAATCTGGAGTTCCATAAAGATACCTGCCTCTTGTAGGGTGTAGTAAAACAAATTCACCACAAGATGGAGTCAGGCAGAAACTTTCAAAATTGTGTGTAAATATTTTCGAAATTAGGCATGCGCACATCACTTAGAAAACTTTTATACTATACAGAATCCTTTAAATATCTGATTTACACTCAGCTGTATTTTTCTTATCTCTCTCCAGAATGTGATCAAAGTTAGCAGTATCAGACATCTATTTTATTATTTTTTTGTGAGGATATACTAACTTTGTAAGATATTTCCTCAGACGCAGCTGGAAAGGAGATCAGCTTAATTGCAGAATACCCCTCAATACAAAGCTCCACGCTTTAGCTGGCTACACCATCACACAAACTAGGTAACCAAATTACCCTTCAGAAATTTACCTTTCACAAAATGGCTAAATTACAATAAGAATGAGAATCTGATTACACTGTAGCTGGCTGCACCAACTCAGACACTAGGTAACCAAATTATCCAAATATTAACCAAAATATTACCCTTCAGAAATTTTCCTTTCATAAAACGGCTTAATTATTAGTGCTAAAATCACAAACCAATTTTAGTTTCAATCAGGTCCCATAGGAATATTTAAATAACAATGTAATAATGGGGTTTTCTTAAAAGGAATGGCAAAAAGAAACCATCCTGACGGTGAAGCCACACAACATGATATATTGGACATTTGCGTCTCTCTGCGTATTACTGGACTCCCTTTACGGATGAGGGTGTTGCTTCAAAGTTGTGGGGTAGGTCTAAGTTGTGGGGTAGGTCTATTCTGCAATTATTCCAGGAGATCAAAACTTTGCATGTATTTGCTCTTAGTTTACTTATTTTTGGCTCGTTGATGTCCTATATGGTCTAGGTAGAACTTGAATTGAAACATCAAGGCTACTGTTACTGCTGTACTATGTTGTAAGGCTAGACATATACCCCTACAAATGGTAACCAGGTTTGTCCCTTGCCTGTGTATCATAGTGTACTAGCACTTAAGGTTCTGTGAGCCACTTTCCTTAGGCCTTTAAACGTACTCCTTACTCTTACCGTTGGGTTACCACAAAACAGCTTAGGGCTTAGGCCTAGCCTAGCTACATCACTCTAGCCAGGCCTTCTGTAAGTTAACGTTAAGCTTAACTTACAAGTATACACAATTATTCTTTTCCCATTCGAAGCGTACGCCGCAATGACGTTGTTATGCTGTCTTACATTTCTGTTATCATCATGGCCATCTACTGGACTTTTCTTGTCATCTTCGTCTGTTTTCGTCATATTTGTTCGATATTTGAGACAAAGAAATTGATGTTTTTGGTTAGCCACAATGTACAACCTGTAAACAGTGTAATTGGCTTATATGCTATACGGTAGGCCCAGTTCAGCTACGAAATTCTGACCAAAATACATTGCGCAATGAATTAACTACGCAATAGGTCTCTCTTACGCAATCAATTTCTATGCTCTTACGTGATTGGCTGGATTCCGAGAGGACCTTTACGAAAGGGGAAATTCCCGACGTCCATACAGCTGTATGATTGGGCTCCATCAGTAGCTGTTGCGAACACACGTCGTACCATGGAGGTAAAAACAGTGTGTTTTTACCTCCATGGTCGTACCGATACATACCAGGGTACTCAGTATGGAGCTCTCGCCCATGTTCGTAGTTTTGTGCATGTTTATACCTTTATCCTTGCATCGCTTGCAATTATTTGGAAGTTTATATGATTCTTTCCGAAAGAAATGAAGGTTAACTACCAAATGCTTTGCAAATAGAGTCTGCTATTGAACATGTCGTTAGTCTTGTTAATTGACCCTTGTATGTACAGCCTAGTGTACCTTTCTTTTTCACGTATCTATTTGCTGCACTTCCCGAGAACGCCCGCGGCAACGCTTTAGCTTGTTTGTATCGGACAGATCCTCGGGCATGTAAACGACAGTGGGCAAGCACATTTGTGGTAAGCTGAAACGGACTCTGAGGCTGTATATTTTGCAAGCGAGAAAAAGAGTATTACAAAGGACTTGGCCAAGACTAGTATGTCGTATACTTCACGATTAAAATGTCGTATATTTTTAGTGGACTTGATCTATTTAGGTAAATTAAAGGTATTTGCCATTGGTAGTTTGCCCCAAATCGAGTGGCTGATCCATACTGGAAAAAAAAGACACCACATACTTTCAAGCCACACACCTGGAAAGTGAGACCCTTGTCAATCTCCCCGCAAGTTTACGCTGGTCAGTTTCTTCACCAGCAATTTTACTGGTCATTTTAATGAGAAAGCAATTCAGATGAAAAGTTTTCTTCAACCCTAAGTGATAACTAATAGTATCTTAGTTCAGTAAAAGGTCAATTTTTTTACATATATTAGGACTCTAATCTTTTGAAAGAGAAAGAAACATTATAATATAAATTACGACAGTCGATGAATTTGTATTGATGATATTAGCCGCCGTTTGTATAGGTGATCAGTGATAGCCCCCTAATAATTTGGCTGTGGTATAGGTATGCAACAAAGCTGCTGATGCAGCATGTGTCCAGACGTTACAAAATAGGAATTGGGGTAAGATATAGCCTATGACTTTGAATAATGAAGGCCTACAATTCGGGACATTACATATAGTTTATAGATCATACCGATATGAAGACAAAGTTCCCTGCGTCATGTGGTACCGGCTTGTCGTCTCTATTATAAACAACATCTCATTTGAGTCACTGATATGTTTGTATACCTGCGTATGCCTGCCTATATACGTACTATTGTGTACAGTAAATATATATAGTAGCGTTAGCTCAGTGTTAGCTAGGAGTGTTAGGTCAGTGGTTATATATAACACAGATGCCTTCCAATCATTAGGTCCCGGTTCGAGTCACTCCAAGATTAATGTGTGTCGTCCAGTTACAGAGTTGTTGACAATTGACATATTAAAATATGAATCTAAGAGACTGACTTCGGTCAGCTTGCGGCTTTGATAAGCCAATGAGGCTTCTTCGCGAGTTCGCTTGCAGGAGGATCTAAAATATATACATACACACATACATATAATACCGTAGCCACTGGGAGAATGGGAACACGTGCCTCCCCTTCCCCTACCCCTTCCTTGCTTCTCCCTACCCTTCCACTCATCCCTTCCTCTTCTCCTTCCCCTCTTCTCCCTTAATCTCCCTAAAAGATGTGGAAAGTTGCTTAGTTTTATAACACACGCAATCATAGTCGTATACATAGGAAATTACGTGATGTAATGATAGCATCATTTTGCAGTCTTGGGGCCTCGCAATCATATTGCGCGCCCGGGAGAAGTATGGAGGGGCTATACAAAAATTGTGGGATATGTGACCAGTGTAAAGAGGGGGCCCGGCATTGACCTCGGGACCGGACCTGGCATTCGACGCTCCTACAGTGGAGTGCGCAAGGGGGGTTAGGAGGGCACGTGGGCCATAGCCCTATCTCGGATCGTCAGTCAAGGGATGTGGGCCATGGCCCACCTCGGATCGTCAGTCGGGGCGCAAGTGTGTAGGGGAGTGCATGTGGGTCATGGTGACATCTCAGATCGTCAGTCATTTGGGAAATGGTTCAATCTGTGGATTGTTGTAATCATCCTGGTGAGAATTGGACCCTTGATACGGTTGTATCATCACCCTTACTGGTATGTTATCATTTATTAGTAAACATTGCGTTGAGTGTTACTTATGTGGACCTGCTTTATAGTCTAAATTAGCACAGTGCACAAATTTATATATAATTTTATATTTTCTCTTTCCGGGGCAGGATCTCCAGACTACCATCTCATATAGCAGCCGGTTTCAATGATCCAGCTCAGTCCCCCTATACTATATAAAGTCCTTCATCCGCCTCTGGACCTATCACAAAAGTTCAGGCTCCAATACCAGTAGGGAGTTATTGATAGACAGCTCCCCAGGCGAGTAGGTAGCCAGGGGGGGCGAAGGGGGCGACCGCACAACCCTCCCCCCATGAAGCACATTTTTGTATGTTTTTTTTATGATATCGCAAGTAATTTCGAAAAAGAAAATGCTTAGATGCAACTTAAAAGGCTTGGGAAGTGCCATTTCCAGCAATCTGGGAGGCGTTTCCGGCCAAACTTTTCTTGTACCCTTCGCGCCAACAAGTGACGCTACGCTAAATAGTTTGCTTACAAGCTTCGCCCCTTCCTTGGCAAATTCCTCGCTACGTCCCTGCAGCCCACACCTCACCCACACACCTTTGTTATCATGTGAACGCCATTGCGCTACTGCACCATATTGTCGCCTAGTTGAAGCATATAAAGTTCTTTAAACAAAACTGATATATTCTAAGTTTTCTAACATGATTCAATAATTTGAAACATCTAACCCGTTCATATATAACAGACATTGTTGATGACTTAAACTATAACTTTGTTCTTCCCTTCATTGAAATCCTGTCTTACTGAAGTTAATCAACAACGGAGAACTGACCGGGACGATCAATTTGAGCAAAATATTATTTGTTTCTAGAACGGGACTCTAATCACGGACCCTTGCAATATAATCTTACGTGTTAGAACCCCGCTCTATAGCTCATTATATCTACACTGTCTTTTGTCAAATTGAGTATAATTTCTTTCCTTTTTTATATTTGTGTATTAAACAGTGGTGTTAAGGTGGTTTTCATTTTCGTAAACCAATCTGTAGATTTCTTGTCAAGACATATTCAGAGTTGGCCATCACCGCTTGTAGTTTGATCTACACATTTTGCGTACTTAACAGGCATATTACGCACATAGGACAAAATACATCGGAAACTTACAATGGTTTCGTATTAATAGACGTAACTGATAGCAATGCATCAACGTATAGTAGGTACCTTTGAACGTCTGATATGACAGAATAAACACAGCAAGGCATAATATCAGATATGAATTGTATTATCAAATAAAGTTTTTGATTCTGTTAACTATTATTTATTAACAACAAACTTTGAAACCAGTTTCAACTATATACTGATTCATTCCATATCTATTTAACCTCCAGGTTCGTATGTTAGAACGTCACATGACCTACACGACGTCATCTTGTCAATTGGATGTTCTTCATTCCTGTTTCCGTATGTTCTTTTTTCGTCATTTTCATCTTTGATTTAAGGATTAAAGGATTCTAGACTTAAATTCTACTCTGGATGATAAACCCACAAATCGATGATCGTTCTGGTGAGTAACGTACAGGAGACAGTAATGGTGTGAAGCTATATATGTACTGATATACGAAACACGTCTTTAATAAGACAGGCTATGTTAAATTTATGACAACATATTAATATGAACATGGCGTCTTCAGGCTATTTCAATTTATAAGAATTATAATCCATATCTGTATGATTATATTTCAATGTCGATTTAAATATTTCATTAATTTGAAGGGAATAGTTTTAGGCTGATGTTAGTCAAACTACTATTATGTAAATCCTGGTTATAGTTCATTCATACAACTACAACATATCTTTTCCAATCAGAACATGTGCTATCATTTCACTTAATTGCTGTCAGACCAGATCATAAATATTTATATATACAGTGAGTCCTATCGAAACAGAAATGTAGAATTGTAATACTTTCATAGCAGGCCTTGCGCCTTTAGGCTTAGGTCCAACTTGAAATGACTGAATCGGGATTGAAATCATTAAATAGATTCCTGAAGGTATAGGCTCATTTTCAGCTTGCAAGTATATGCATGAGAGAGATGCGGCATTTGTCTCACTTTCTATCCGTACGGAACATGGAGTAAATCATGTGGGCAGAATATGGACCATTGGATCAGTTTAACTCAGATAAATTTAGTGGGAAGTTCATGGGACATGGTATAAGGTAGACATATATGTGGGAAGTAAAGAGAACATTGAATAAGTTAAAATAGGCTTACCCGGTGGGAATGTGGTTCTTGTCAGTAAAACTACGGTGAAACATTACAGTATTCTTAAACTCTACAGAACTTCCTGATAATTAGGAAGAATATTAAAACAAAAGAATAAGCAGATTAAGTTTAAGAATTTAACTGATTTTTAAGATGTATTGTTGTGTATGATAGCAATCACGTGACTGATATTTTTGCTCTATTAGGGTGACGAAAACGATGCATGGTAAATGCTATTTTACTGAAATCATTAGCAAAATATAAATCATGTGAGATTCAAACTAATATAGCTAATAAAGAAACCGTTACTGACTATTCTTTTCCTCTGCCCGAGTCTCAGTCGTGCCGCAGCAATTTAACTTAGGCTAACAATTTTGTTCTTGTCAGTAAAACCGTGCACGATGAAATATTACAGTATTCTTAAACTCTTCAAACTTCCTGATAATTAGGAAGAATATTAAAACAAAAGAATAAGCAGATTAAAAATTTAACTGATTTTTAAGATTTTTTGTTTTGTATGATAGCAATCACGTGACTGATATTTTTACTTTATCAGGGTGACCATAACGATGCATGGTAAAGGTTATTTTACTAAAATTATTAGAAAAATATAAATCATGTGAGATTCAAACTAATATAGCTTATAAGGAACCGTTACTATTATTTTCCCCAGCACGAGTCTCAGTCGTGCCGCTTAAAGTAGCAGTTTAACTTAGGCTAACAATTTAACCTGGTAGGCTAATACTATACACAAGAGTGCAGTGGCGTAGGAAGGTACTTTTGAGTGGGGGGCTGAAGACTGATGGTCGGCCTGGGGGAGGCGTCTAAGGGGAGGGGTACTTTTTGCATTTCCAGGTGGCCTCAGATTCAAGTTGGTGCAATATAGCACACTTCAACACCCACTCCATTTTGTAAATAATTTTGCATTTTCACCTGGACTTAGATGCAATTTGGTGCTCCAAATGAGTTTTTTTTTCTCATTTGGAAATGAAAAAGGGGTTTTCTGACTTGCGAAGCGGGGGGGGGGGGCGGAATGGTACTTCCGCCCCCATATTTTTCACTGGGGGGGGGGGGGGCTGGCGCCCCCCCCAGCACCCCGGTTCCTACGCCCTTGCAAGAGTGTGTATTGATAACAGTGTGTCATCTTTCTCTCTAATTTCATCAAATAAAGATTACAGAGGGAATAATCACTAAAACTGATATGATCCTTAACGTTAATATGTTGTCACGTGTGCGCTTTGTATTGCTGCATTATACACATTAAAGACCAAATTGGAAAATGTTTAAAAAAGAAAACCTCACTTTTTGCAATGAACCTTGACTATTAGTCAAACGTATGACGTACATTTTTATCTGATGTAACTATCGATTAGCATTGATAAAATAATAAAAATTAACTCAAGCAGATTCTTGAACATGCATATGAATAAACGTTGTATCTACGATAAAGAGAGAGCCTCGCAATAATTGTGAAGCCCGCCATCTAAACTGACGACCTGTAGGTGACATTCTTGAAGGATATCATGAATATGATAACAAAACAGAAAGTTGAATTTATCAGGGCGGGTTAATATAAGATTACTTCAAAGGTCGAGGTTTTGTGTGAACAATAGACAGTAAATAAGAGATAAGGAGAGGTTCACTTTTATGTAATCTTTGTCGAGCCAGAGATCTGTTGTTAAAGTGACTGGTTCTGTTGACTTATAGAATTGTACATTGATTTATGATAATTTTGTTCAGTTAGTTTTAACCATGCATTCTGTATCAATATATATTCAACAGATCATCGCTTTGATAGATAATCATGGATAATATCACTCAAATGAAAAGAAAAGTGAAGACCCAAGTTTATCCCGTCAACCAGTCACGAAAGTTGTTGTGACGTCATAATCGATGGAGCGCCTTACAGTGCAAGGTTTGTTGTAATAATAATAGTTTTGTATTAGTAACTTAAGCATAAGAAAGCTGATGTTTAAAATAAACATTGATAAGGATTTAAGCCTCAGCATTGTAATTATTCTTACAGTGTATGATTTAGAGTTCAACGTGATTTTTTTATATTGTTTTCATTGTTTTGTTTCTACCTTATTAATTTGACCTAACCGATTGGAATTGTTATATGTAGATATGAACGCATATAAGGCGATATAAAATTGCATATTCCTCCGATTTAACTGGTATAATTTTGTCGTTCACAGCGACTTCAAACATATTGCCCGCCGTAAATGTTTCCAGCATATATATAAGCACTGACACGCCCCAATTTTATTGACCAAAAAGTAATGTTTAAAAACCAAATTTTGCCATTTTTTTCAGACAAAAAGGCCATACTCATCAGTTCTCTGAAGAGCAGGTATAAACTACAATATGACGCAATCCAGCCCATACCGTACATCAAGGACAGACTATATTGTGTAGACAAGGTATTTGTTGAGGGCGGTACAGAGATCTACATTGTTAAAGGAGCGACGAAGGAGAAAGAAGGAACATGGGTACGTGTGGACTCGTACAAAGATATCTTCACAGACCCTCGAATGAAAGCTAAACGGCGCATCATAGAAGCAGAAGCCGGGTATGGTAAGTCAACAGTGACCCTACAGCTCGCCTATGATTGGTGCAACGGTGTAAAGGATTCACCTTTTAAAGACGTAGAGATTCTAATTCTTCTCCGGTTGAGGCAGCTGAACAGCAAGATATCTATCCATCAAGCAATTAAGCTGTTCTTAGCACCAAACGATCCCCGAATCAAATCTTCTGATATTAAAAATATCATTGAAAGCTGTTCTTCTGTTAAGGTACTCCTGGACGGGTATGATGAGTTTCCTGATAGGGACGGAACTACCGGAAGTGACGTAGGACGTATCATTACCAGCAATCTGTTTGAAGATATTGATGTTACCCTGACAACCAGATATCTTCCGAAGGACTATGACAAATCAAACACAAAATATGTTAGGTTAGTTGGCTTTGACGAAAAAGCACGTGACCAGTACATTCGCAAGGCTGTTACTGGGGAAGACGAAGAAAGTGTTGCTAAAATTAAGCGCGCTTTGAAAGAAAACCCGATCCTGGATGACCTATGTCAAGTGCCTCTTTTATTTGTAATGTTTTCTCACATGACCCACGAAAAGACACATTTTCAGAAATTTAAGTCAGTTACCGGTTTCTTTCGCTACATGATTAAATGTTTCCATAGCCACATGAGAAACAAATCACTGGACAAACACGCAAAGGAACACATGAGCGAACATGAAAGTGAACACGACGAACTGAGTAAAGTAGCATTTGAAGGTCTCTGCGGTGAAAACAAACAGTTATCATGGCGTAAGGATGGACTCTGTACACGACTAGGTCAAGGGTTTTGTCAACATTATATTGCAGTAGGTATCTTGGTAGAGGAAGAAGTGTCTGCTGAGACAAACGAACAGACTTCTGCTACAGACATACAGACAAGGACTGACCTAAGGTTCTACCATCAACTATTCTGTGAATGGTTTGCGTGTTTCAGACTGGTAGAAATTGTAGCTGCTACAAGAAATGCATCTGAGCTAAGGAATGTTCTTGATAAAGTGGATCGATTTAATCTTCAGTACCTCTATAGATTCACCTGTGGGATTAGCCCAGCAGTTGGGAAGAGAATAATAGAATACTTGAAGAGCAGGAGAGACGGTGATAAGTTTGCCATCCTCTGCATCCTGGAACAAACTGGTGAGGTAGATGGAATCAAGGACACCGTCAGGGATCTGTGTTCAAAGGATGTTAAGATCTGGAGCAGCGACAGCAAGCTTCTTCAGAGATCCACATTCCAACTCTTGGAGATTGCATCTAGATTTGATGTAAGTATGTTCATCATATACAAAAGTTTGATACGTTAGTTTTTGTCAACTATACCAAAAGAACATGATGTTGATCTATATATGAACTAAAGATACAAAAATTATCAATATCAACAACAACAATTTAGTTTAAAAACAAATTCACTTCATGTTTGCATTAGATTCAGTGACAGGCAAATCTAGATAAATGTATATTACATTAAACTACTGCCAAGAAAAAGTCACAAATTATCAATGTATTGTTTTACATTATATAAATCTTGTTTCATCGATGACTGTTTCGTTATGAGATATCATTCAAACTATTGGAAGTATAAGCAAAGATAGTTCAAGAATTAAGTCTACTGAAATACATGTCTCAGATAATCTAGACAGACAGCGTTCCATCCGTTCGTAAATACACGATTCAGATCTCTAAATATGTAAAGAAAACCAAACTGTATACTCCAAAGAGTCAAAGAGTTAATGCAATAAACGCCACAACTGAGAGATTACTGATCGAATCTACACAAGCCCGTACAACAGTTTGCTTTATTCACTTCTCAACATGGCCTTCTACAAAACGTGGAAAGGAACATAAGATTCAATACCGTACATTCACGGGTAGTTATGTGAAACATGTATGTAGTAGAGGTGAAAAGAATGATTTAAAGTGAAATGCTATACAACACTCAATCACAAAGAGCAAGGTAACAGTGTAGATTGATTCCACGATATATTCGAGTTTTCGTATGGATATGTTGAAATTGACGCTGCAGGAAGGTTGATAGGGTATATAGTTTTATACATTTCGAAATTAGTGGTTTCTTGACGTAGGGTATTCCTATCAACGTATTGGACACTGCATGGCGGTAAAACAGGCTAATGTATAACTTATAGTAAAATATTGTCTTAAAATGTAACTCTAGGCAGAATTTGAAATTCAGGGTAAACTTATCCCTTATAGTAATCTAGGGTAGACATATCCCTTATTGTAATCTAGGGTAGACATGATCCCTTATTGTAATCTAGGGTAGACATATCCCTTATTGTAATCTAGGGTAGGCATATCCCTTATTGTAATATAGGGTAGACATATCCTTCATTAGCCATAAAAGTGTTGTTTCCAATGAGTTTTGAGTTGTATCTGAGGAACCAACAGTCTACAGTATTAAGGTACATTGTAAGGTCACTTTAATTCATAGAATTCATTTGTTTATTTTATTCATTTCTATAAAAGTAAAAGTGTCATAGACATTCAACCTGACAAACAAATATTTATTTCTTTAACTTCCACATAAAAAAGTAAATACATATTAAACTGCATCACTTTAGAACTGGCCGTGAAACAATAAATTATGTATTTTGCATAAGGGGTTGAGAGGTTGGAATGGAGCCACAGAAGTGGTGTTTAGTTGATGCATTTGAATTAAAAACATCGTGCAAGAAAGTTGCAAGCAACAAGTTTTAATCGTTTTTATCCGCAACGACTCGGTGTTATTTAGTAATCTCGAGCACGAACATCTAGACCGTCATGACATTATATACTACAAAGTCATACTTAGTTTCCCAGCCAGCGGCTCCGTACGTATATGACGTATATTACGTGTTTTGGATGATGAACCAGGGCCAGGAAACCGATCAAGCAGTTTTTCATAGACCGGAGAGTGTTAGTGTAATGAGAGACTATACATACACTGTATACGTTAGAGTAATCGTGTATTAGGCCTTCGGTGTAAAATCACTGTATGTTCGTAAAATTTCGCTAACTAGGCGAGGATCATAGAAATTTGGAGAATGCCGCATTTGGGTGCCAAAAATATGGCAGTGTACTGTAGTTTCACAGGTAATTTTTAGGAAGCGATAGTAAAAGCAATTACATAGGAATATAATTACTTTACTAGTGTCGTCTGTTCAGCTGCTGCATTGTTATTCATTGGTCCCTGGATATAGTTAGCCTAGGCCCTAGACCGGCCACAGCTGTCCTTTTGGATGCGATATAACTAAAGCCTAATTTAAAACAATTTAATACCTTATTTTACTTAAAACTGTATCCCTAGCGATAGATCCACATGTCAGAAAAACATGGGATGACGGTTATGATGTCATGGGGTTATCACTAACAATTCAATAATAGGAAAATAAGCTACTACCCACTTTGCAACATTAAACTGATAACTGCATGCACAGACTAATATGGAAGTATTATACAAAAATAGGTTGTAATAATGTGTGGGAAGAGGGTGGGGAGGAGGGAGGGTTGCTTTTTCTCGGCATTTTTTTAGGGACAACTAGGCTATGTCACTATATGAGTGGAGCACTATAATAATACAAGCAAGAAAAATGTTTGCCATGTGCCTCTCAGATACCGGAAATGACCATTTCCAGACATTAAAAGTTGCACAAACAGTCCACTTACACGAGTCATTATAGAGGCGAGAAAAAAAATGTTCAAAGTTGGTTCTCAAAGTGCACCTACAGTTTCAGAAAACGCGGGTATAATCAAATTCAGTTTGGAAGTCGAATGCTCAATGTATATGTGAAGACTTACAGATGATCTGGCTTTTGGCCGTACACCACAAAGCGCCCTCACTTTTTCAAGGCTTCACTTCTTAAACAAACGGCGATAAACTGTGCATTTTTCCTAGTTGAATTTCTATGACGAGGATACAGTATCGTTAACATGTTGTTCACTTTGACCAATCAGTGTCCAGGACTGGGTATTCTCTGTCACGTCCGGAACATATGTTCGTCGTGATTAACAACCGTTAATGAGCTTGGTTATCCGGTTAATCTGTGATGGTTTTAGTTATAATTGTCTTCGTTTATATTGCAGTCGCATGCTAGCTAGAATACTTTTTAAACAATAGCCTAGCTTTGGTCTACGTCAAAGGAACAAACACCGAACTGGCATATTACAGTTGGTCTAGTTATTTTTAGATTTTATCACATATCCGGACTGGATGTAACATTTACCTTCCATACACGACATCCGTGTATATGATTTATGCTGCTTGGGTGTATCAAGTCTGTATCATTTGCCGTGTAGATGAACATAATGAAACTAATCGATGCTGTTAGCTCTGGAATATTATTTTGTTATTTGTTTTAGAAAAGCCCAATTTATTAGGGAGAAGATACTTTTTATCTTCATGGTCCTTTAAAGCTGCCCTAAAACGTTCATCGGGACGCATCTAGAATATGTTCCTCTTTTCCCAATGAGAAAAAAAATACATCTTCGTCATCCATCTTTTTAAAACCAGATGATTTAATACGTAATGGAAGTGAAGCATCTTATCTTCAATCTGAAAAGATATATATTGATATATCGTAATATTGATTATATCAACTAACTATGAAACAATTTTACGATACCACGGGGTAAACTTCTTATGATCTTTTATATTTGTTTGTTGTGTAAACAGTGACTGTCATACAACGGTAGTAAAGTACGTTTTAAATTTAGTTTGTGGTGCAGGCTAAGTAAATAGCGATAACAATAGGCAAGCTCTAATATGATAGGTTTATGATAACGATTGATAGATACGAAAAGAAGGATATTCATATTAAGAAGGAAAAAAAAACAATTACAGAAAGGGAAGCCCTGTTTGAAAAGTCCCCTTTTCTCATGTTCTGATATGTAACAAGTGAAAACATATTACGTTTTCTTTCTGGAAATCACTGGATTATGCTGCTGAAAAACATTTGTTGCTTAAATAATTTATCATCAAGTTCCAATGGATGACACTTTATTGATTTAAATTTTACTGTAATCTGAAATTTGAGTTGAGTTTATCACATTGTTTTCACCAGCCAATGATTTTTAAGTCAATTCACAAGTCTTTCGCTCAAGTCATTTGATTTTATTGTAACTCAAGTCACAAGTCAAGCGTAACAACGTAACAGCTGTAAGCCTACTGAAAATCAACGACCAATTGAGGCTCAATAAGGCATACTTTGTCAAGTGTTGCTGTCCTGTGTATGAATTTTTTGAGAGAGCTCTTGTTAAAATGCTATTGAGGGAACTCTTTTCTACAAGAGTAGTCATACACTGGGCAGCAACTAAACTTCAGTGTAAAACAAGTTTGTAATATTATGCCGGTCTGGTGTATGGCAAGCATCGGAGAGCTTCAATTACAATATTATTGAAGAAATGTTTCACAAGAGTAATCATGTGGATTGGACAACAACTCAACAGGTTCTGCTACCTATCTATCTCTCTCTGTCGATACTAAAAACATGAGATAAAAAAGTAAGAACATCACGTTACAACATTGTTGACTAACCACAGCTACTTACTTAAAGGAGTCATTTTGACATAATTAATGTTATGACATCAGATGCATAGTCACCTGACCTGAACTTATTATACATATCATGTATGCGAATCAACCCATTATACATACCATGTATGCCAATCAACCCATTATACATACCATGTATGCCAATC